>JAFVLL020019699.1:0-28889 GCA_021397915.2 Tor tambroides
AATGCATTTACACTGCAAAATTTCAAATGCATAAATAATTTTATAAGATTAATGTTTTACATATTTTTTAAACATACAAATAAATGTTGAAAAAACGTAATGATACTTTTAAACATAACTAAACCACCACTAGGTGGCGGCAAGCGTCTGTTTTAATGAGTGAGTCATTCATTCAACTGATTCATTCAAACGGCTGATTCATTCAGAAATGAGGCAAGTGACTGTCCTTATGCATGGGCCACTGAATCATCGACTCACTCGATTCGTTCAATAACGATTCATTCAGTAACGAAACACCGCTGTGTGTTGTTCGGAGACACACAACAGTTCTGCTGTGGCTTTGATCGCAACTATTTTCATCAGCGAAAATGAGCAAAAACATTCAATATTTTGGCTAAAATCTAAGTCGTTTAATTTTAATTTCTTGTTTATTGAAATACTTTTGTATAAAATCAGTGTCACATTGCAATCGTGTTGATATTGATATGCGGGGAAATATCATGGCTGTATAATGTTGCTTATCTAAATCGTATTTTGTAAATATCTTTTTTTTTCTACCGCAGTAGGCCTATGCATCTATTAATTTCTGTGAGTTACTTTGTGTGTGCTGTCTCTCTCACACACTCACTCAGGCTGTGCAAGCCTCATCTGGCACGACAAATACATTATCAGTCGCCGTTTACACTGAATGCACTTAAAATTAGAATCATTCTCACGCAAAACGACGTGTTTACACGCGACTGTGAGTGTGCGCATGGCTGTGACTTCATTGCCTGCGCCGCTGGCAATAAAAGGATCGGCTCGGACTCGGCAAGACGTGAGATTGACCGGCCGGTCACTGATCTGGGCCGGTCATGCGAAAAATCGGCCGATTCCAATCACTGGCCGGTCAATCGGAGCATCTCTACAAAACAGGAGAGTAGATTAAGGTCGGTGGACTTTCCGCGGTTGAAACGAGATACCTTCTGATGTTCATTTATGTTTATCTCATGCTATAACTAGTAGAGAGGAAGAGATGATGCCAATGAACATCTTAACCTCAATCAATTCACCAGAAAGTGAGAGTAAAAACCGACAGAGCTTGCGGTATCTGACGCGGCATATTCTCTTGAGAGACTAATCTAATTCACATACTGATAACGGTATAACTGTTTCAATTTATTCCCTTAATATTTCTCTTGTGGCTCGAGCATACTGCAAATAAATGAGAAGAAATGTATTTTGTGTTCAACAGTTTGTTTTTGAAAGTCGGTGCTTGAAATAAAGCTGCTCTTAAATTTCACTGATGACTGCAGTGTTAATAATTTTAATTATAAGCCTATAATTCATTGTATAATATACCTGTTTTAAAATACCTTTTTTAAGACATTTTCAATGAGGAGTAAGCTTAGCTCTTTTATTATCCTCACAGCGTGTCAGTTATGCAGTCACACACTATGAAATTGAGGGGAAACTTAGTTGTAATACTAACTTATTAAAAGTAACCTAATAATAGTAATAGCCCTAATAATAAGAAGAAAGTAATAGGGCTACATTACTTGGAAATGCCAAATACTCTTAATATTGCCAATATTTGATGTTTTGACAATATCTCTGGCCATTTTTCACTGCGTGAGAACATGATGTGTGGCATGTGAGTGGCATGGTTTGTTGGACATAGTAACAGTAACTAAGGGGGCGGGTATTTCCGAAGGACCAATTCTGTCTTCTGCCACTTTAAATACTCTTTCAGTGGTTTGGATTCTCATTGGCTGTCAATGTTTTTATCGTCTGTCAGCTGGGGAAAACCCTTCTGCAAGTGATTTGTTCCTTTTTGTTTTTATCGTTGCATTTGTGAAGTGGATTTCTTAAAGAACTATTTTTAAAACTTTCTAGTTAATGTCCTTGGTGTGAACAGGCATAACTGCAAGCGCACATCCCATCTGGTATCCATAGCAACCTAAACCCAAGTTGGCATGGAAACAGAAAAAAGCGCGTGCGTTTGTATTTTTGACAATATGTGCCGTTTCTCCATCTGACGTAATTACTTGTTTGACTAAAATGTATAAATGAAATCAATAACACAATATAGAACGTGCTTGACAATTTGAGTGTTGTTTAATTTATAATTTTTATTTAAACCCATAACTGACTTTTTAAGCTACACAATCTGACACATTAACCCATTTAACTAAGCAATTGGCATTTAACAGATAACAGCCATGGTTTACATCCAGGCTTTTGTTTGTTTGAGGGGGGCAGGGCAGAACAAGGCCAAACACACTGGACTGGAAAGAAAACACACACAAACTGAGCAGCAAGGACACACACACTGGATCCGGCGGCCTGCTGGTGGCTGTGCTAGTGAGCTAATGCTGTTTGGAAAGACCCACCGACATTACTGCAAACATGGCGTCAAACAAAACAAAACACGCGCTGTAAAACGTGAATGCAAACGCCCTTTAAAGCCGCAAATATATAAATTATCCCCCAGAGACACTGGGGTTCGTTCTTACCTTCGCCGTCGACGCTCAAAGAAGCTTTAAAGGCAGTACGGCCGAGCTAAAAGCAGCAGCGCTGTGGCCTACTGAACAGCAGTAGGTTTAATCCGTGCACGAGCCGCGCTACAGGCGCTACCGTCCACCAGCCGCTTCTCCGTTGTATTCCAAGGGTAATATGAGGTATCCGTAACGGTCTGCCCGATCCAAAAATAAGCATTTAAAAGCCGGAGTTACACGCTCAAGATAACAGCAGCTCGACCATACTAACGCGCCTGTTTTCAGTCGTTATTGGGCTGGCCGTATGTGCACTATGCTAGCAGGCTAGCTCGCCTCTCTTCCCCCCACAACAATGCGGCTGCAGCTCTCCATCGCCTTACGCACGGCGTCGTACGCGCTACGTCACTACGTTCCGCGGCAAAAATAAGGAAGTGGCGCTCAGTAGCTTGTTTTTAGACAAGATGCGTAATGGATGCTGTGTATTGTATGATCTAAGTTGCTCAGTTATTTTTTTTTTTTACTTTCACCCGCAGATTAGATACAAAAAACACCTGTATACTCTATACTTGACTTTTATGGGTTTGTAAAGAGCGCCACGCGGCTTTCTGTTTGGGAACCTAGGTGCTCAAGTCGTAGTATTATAACTTAAACTGTTTAGCTTAGGCTATAATTGTTTTCCAAAAAAGGTGTTTTCCATGCCTGTGAAAGTACTGGATTTACTGAATAAATATATATTTTAATAACATTTTAATATATGTATTAATATTTTCTATGTGTTTTTTTCTTCTTATGCTAAGCTCTAAAATATAGGCTACTATATGGCCAAAAGTATGTGGACATCTATCTAATAAATTTCAATGAATCGGTGATTGAATAATATATGAATAAATGATTTATTAGTGGTTCTGTCTGTATTTAAAATGTTTACCCAGCTGAAGAAAATGTTGTTTTGCTACTTTAAGTGATGAAATCGCTATTTCTGTGTTCTCTTAAAGTTCAAATTCAAAACAAAAAGTTTTTAAATGTAAAAAAAAAAAAACATTCTACCACATTCTTGGTAACGTGAGCAGACAAAATTAAGGGATTGTTCTATTTTATATTTTTATAAACATTTAGGAATGTCCCTTTTGAACGTTCTTTGAACCATCTGAAACTAATAAGTAGTAACATTTAAAAACGTTACACGAACATCCAACTAAAATCTTTCGGAAAGTCACTGATCAAAAAATGAGGGAAATTTTGACCTGCAATTAGTTACGCAACTAATGTAAAGCGCTTGATTTATTGAACTATCAGATGTCAACTCATTATCAAGTTTATTATTATGATTATATGTTAATGCAAATCCTAGGCTGGGGTAAATTAGTTATCTTGAGTAAACTGCTCCAGTTACAATACAAGCATTGACCTCCTCATATCAGTCCAGCAGGCCATACAGTGAAGAATGAAGAAATAGCCTGAATTGATCTTTCCGTTGAAGAGAGACAGTTGTTTTGTGGAAAATTATAATTTTATTAATTTTACTTACATATTTTATTACTGTAATATACTGTAAGGGCATGTCAATACATGTCAAATGCATCTTGTAACTGCTTTATTTGAAACCTTAGTAACAGTAGGTACAATTTAATAATCTCAGGTGATTCTACATCTGAATCATGCATTACATAACAATGAATCATTAAGCCTTATACAGCTCTCTGACAGTAATGCTTTAACGCCAATGTGTCAATGCCAATGTGTCATCACATCTGCATAACCAGTTGACTAATGTGAGTAATGTTAACTACTCAGCAGGGTGTTTGGGCAGTTCATGTAAGGGGTGAGTCAGAAACACATGTAGCTACTTCCTCATGTTTAAAATCAGATTCTGTGAAAGGACTGAAGTGAATTATGGAACTGTAAGAATATTTGGAGTTTTTTTCCATTTTATTTTACTAAATGTTCTAAGCTATCGGTCATGTTTCTAACAATCAGTCCTCAATTTCCACTATCTGTAGGGGGCAGCAGCATCCTAAAATATATATATATATATATATATATATATATATATAAATAAATATATATAACAGCACATGGATGTAATTTAAATGCAAACAGACACCACACTTTACATATGAAAGGAATTTATTGTGTCCAATATAAAAAAATAAATGTTTCACCAGTTCAAAAAAAAAAAAAAAAAAAATTTCCACACTGTCACAGTGGGAGGACTAAAACACATTTTTACTTCCACTTCACAGAGAAAAAAAAAACTGATTCTAAAATTTACACTACATCAGAAAATGGCATCACTAAACATCTCAATCGTATATTTGTATCAGTATTAGATAGCTTTAGCGTGTCTGTTCCTTTAGGTTAAACTAAAGATAAGCCCAAGAACTCTTTACATTTAACAATTTCAATTTACTTTTTGCAGATGGTATAAAATGAATGAATAAATAAATAAATATCCACTGAATGTGGAATGTTTGTATTGCATGAATAAATAAGATACATGGAAGAAAATGTACATAAATACAATACAAATAATTGTATTTAAAAAAAAAAAAAAAAAAAAAAAGTTCCAAAAAAAAAAAAAATCCAAAAAAAGAACTAAGGAAAGATAAGTGAGGCCATGAATATTGCATTGATTGTGCACATCACCCAAGTCTCTGCTAAGCAAAGTCTAAAAAGTGACATCAACAGAGATGAAGTAGTGGAAGACATTCGGAAAACAACAACAGAAGGGAAAACCATTGAAATAGTGAAAATGAATGGCAGAGCAGCAGAGATACTGTTAAGAGAGTAGTAAGTGTGTACTTCAAGTATTCGACCACTAGAGGGCAAGGGAGGCCCACCACATAACTAGATACAGTCTTTGAAGGTTCCCATGAATCCAGGGGAGTTCCCCTAAAATCCATGAAAATCCACCTGGTGTCTGTCGTGACTTGAATCCCATAAAAGCAGCTTTCCAAAAAAGGCACCGAAAACTAAAAAGATAGTCTACTAAAAGGAAAATAATGTCCAAGCTCTATAAGAGCAACCAGTAAGATCAAAGGATCACTAGCATTGCTGCTCACGCAATCCCTACGGGTAACAACAAACCCTTAGCAAGAAAAACCACCAAAAAAAAAAAAAAGGAGACATTTATGCAACATAAACCAAAGTCCTGATAACCAACAGACTGGGAACAAGGGAAAAAAGGTCTCCAAGTCCATTCATTCGCTGTCCCCGCATCCGTCAAAGGCTTTCTTTGCCCGAATCGGTGCTGATGGCGTGAAGCGTGATGTCGCCGCTTTCTGCTTTCGGGCTTTCCTCCATGCGCATCCACTGATGCTCAAAGATCTGCTCCAAAGTGGGCCGGTCTGAAGGTCTCAAGCAGAGGCACCATTTGATGAGCTGCTGACACACTGATAAACAGGAAGAAGAAGAAAGGTTAAACTTCTCATCCACAAAAAGGTTTAAAAATGAAAGTCTGGACTGTGTACATTATTTAGCCAATTTCACTGTGTTTTACCAATTCAAGGCAGAAATAAGTGTTAAAACAAAACCATACATTAGGAATCAAGGTATTGTTCAATGGTATCTTTTCCCTTTCCTTTTGGGATACGGCATGGCGAACCAAATCAAAAGGTCATTATGGGTTAGTTCTGGCCCCTGGTTTGGGGTATCTCTGGTTCAGAACATACCTGGAGAGACTCTTCTCCTGAAAAACAGCCGTCCTCTCAGAATCTCCTCATCATGCTCAAATGGGATGTCTCCACACACCATGTCATACAGTAGGACACCAAGGGACCAAACGGTTGCCGAGCGTCCGTGGTACCTGTGGTAACGTATCCACTCGGGAGGACTGTACACTCGCGTGCCTACAAAACAAAACATTTGGGTTTCAATCCAGTGAGAATTAACCTTTGAGACTAACAAAACATCTATTTGCAGGTCAAGAGTATGAAGATTGTTTTTTTCCTGAAACCTACTCTCTGATTTTTATTTCTGGTACAACACAACTCTCGTTTCATAATCGCCTTGTTTCGGTGTAAAAGCGCTAATTTTGATTGCACTGCAGCACTGTATAATGAGCCGCTCCAGTCAGCTGACTCTAGCAAGGGGGCGCCAGCGGTCTGGCGTTCGCACAAACTCTCCTCCCTCCTCCAGTCTTGCTGTGAGCCGGAGAACAGCTCGATCCAAAAATACAAGCAAGCTGAAACAGGAGGGCGATCTAAAAGGGAGACTTTCAGGTACAAACAGTCACAAGCTATGGCAACTCCACATGCTTCCAGCATGAGTCACTTCCCCCAACAAAAGCCCCTTCACTAGGGGTGGTGTGACAGGCCCCCCCAAAGGCTAGGAGTCGCCTGGATACCAAACAAAAACAGGGATCTGTGATGGGATCACGTGGTGCCACAACTCAGGTTTCACAACAAACAGATGCTACGCAGTAACAGCTGATCCTTTCCACTAACTTCTCTAAGATTCGATGGTTTAAGTTACATTAAATGAGTTTAAAAATGCAAGAATGACATCAAAATAACTAATTTATCCTTCAAATAACATTAAAACAAATGTACAGGTATTAAGTTTACACATAACCTTTGAGGACTGGATCCTACTGAAAACAAAACACACACGAGAAATTCTGTTGTCAAAAGGTGAAAAAAGTGTCATCATTCTGTTTCATGTTTCAAATGTTGTCTCTCACCTAATTAAAATAAAAAAAAAAAAAAAAAAAGTTTGCTGTTCTAAGATTTCTTTACAGGTTCTAAGTCATCTTAACAGGTTAAAGATGGTCCTTGCGAAGACAGTTTTCAACTGTTTTCCCTAAAATAAGTGCCTAAAACCTCTTGAAACCAAGCCAGTCCAGATGAAACCATCAAAGCCGTTTTTCAGCAGAGGTGAAACACTCAATTCAGACATTTAATTCTCTTTAACACTAATGCTAATTTTTGAGTAAAATTATTTCTTTCAAGTCGGGATTTGACACTTTACGTGCAAATAATGCATTTTGTCAGAAGCGGCAGGTGCGTCAATGCAAAGCAGGATGGGTAAGAGTCAAGGACGCACCATCAAAGTCTGTGTAGACGGTGTCCTTGAGGATAGCCCCGGAGCCGAAGTCAATGAGCTTGAGATCTCCCGTGCGTAAATCCACCAGGAGGTTCTCGTCTTTGATATCCCGGTGAACCACCCCGCAGCTGTAGCAGTGCCGAACCGCCTCCAAAACCTGCCTGAAGAAGCCCCGGGCGGTGTCCTCATCCAGCGCGCCTTTCTCGGTGATGTAGTCGAATAAATCCTTCACCATCTCCGGCCGCTCCATTATAATCAACCATCCGTCGGGTCTCTCATACCAATCTATGAGTTTAATGACCCCCTGAAACGTACTCCCCACTTTCTTCAACAAAACTATCTCGAGTGGAACCAGCGACCCGTTCTGGAATATAAAAACGCGTGTTTAAGGACCAACATAGCGTTTAAGAAATTCATCATAAAAATACAGAAATAAAAAGCTTGTTTACTTACAATCGTAGCCCATTCGGTCACTCTCTCCTTAGCAACGTGTTTTATCGCAACCTAGAGACAAAAAGAGAAAAACGCGCATATGAATGTGTGACTGTGGCGCCAAACGCGGCCATGTGCTGCCACCAAAACAAAGCAAGCGCTTACCGGCAACGCGTCTGAGATCCGAGTACCGGCGTACACTGTCCCAAACCCGCCGCTTCCCAGCACCGAACCCACATGATAAACCTTGTCAAACGGCTCCCTTTCGGTCTTGGCTGTAAAACGAAGGAGAAAAAGCCGTATAAGTTAGTATGTTTGTATATTAGCGTGATTTAAACCGAATGTGTACAGTGCGCGGTTGGCAACAAAATGGCTCCATACGCAGATCACGGACAGGCGTGTGCCGATTAAGCGGCTAGATACGTCGCGTATGGAAAATTAAGAGTACATAACGGAGGACGGGCATGCAATTAAATGCGAAATGAAAATTTATATCGTTATGAAATTGAACTGTTACCTGCTTGAAGTTGAATTTTCACCGGTAAGTGGTCGATGTTGCTCGTGTTGCAAATATGAGAAAAAGATCCAAACTTGGACAGTAACATTTTTTGTCGTCTTCTCAAAACAGATTTTCAGTCCTTAAGATGCGTAACTGTGCTTCGGACCGGAAAACACCGGCACTCCGTCCTTCACCGAGAACACCGAATTCCCTTCAAAAAAATGTATTTAGGAGTGGGACTCCGCACGAAAATCCCACGAACGGTCGCAAAACGATTCCGATTCCTCGTCTGCAAAGGTGTCAAACTCCGGTAATTATTCACAAATGTCCCCTCGCACCCATAGCGAGAGAGAACTGCACACGTTTGCGCTTTTGAGTCTGGCCAGTGCGCTCTGTTGATGTGTCTGTGTGTGAGAGCTCGGGGAGACCGTATTAACTCTTAATTCTCGTGTTTGGGCGCTGGACGCGTTGCACAGATCCCTCCGCGACGGATAGACGCACTTCAATCAAATTAAAAACAAACGCACTTCTCAAAATTCTTCAGCGCTTCAAGAAGAAAGAAATACTAAGTGATAAAATCTAGAAATAAACTGTGAATGGATAAGCATTCATCAGCAATGATAAATAGTGCGTTGATGAATAGTGCGAGACGCCCATGGATACCTCGTCTGAGAGCTTTGCGCTTAGGCTATATAACAAGACCAACCACGTTGCAGTTTATATAATTGAGCTGTGACTAATTAGAGTAATATTCCTGGGATGTGCCTGCCTAATAATAATAATAATGTAACAAACAACATTTAATAATTATAACAACAATGAATATTAATAAAGCTTATTATTATTAGTATTATTAGTATTATTATTATATCTATGTATGTGTGTGTATTTACGTGTGTTTATGTATGTGTATTATTAGCAACAAATAACCTTTTATAAATATAACAATAATGAATATTAATATCTATCTATCTTATAGTAATGTATAATTAACTGCAGCAAAAATATTTTATAAATAATACTAAATATTTATAAAATGCATTATTATTGACTAATTAGCTAGAGTAATTAGCGCTGCACAATAATGAATAATAAATATTAATAAAGCACATTATCTACTATCTATCTATCTATCTATCTATCTATCTATCTATCTATCTATCTATCTATCTGTCTGTCTGTCTGTCTGTCTGACTGTCCATGTGTGTGAAGCCCTGAGTGTTTGTCTGTGTATAATAAATAAATAAATAAATAAAAATACACTCATACTGTTCAGCGGTACATTATAGCTATAGGCATCTGGAGAGGGCACTGAAAGCCACAAATTAGATACATCATCTAGTTTCAGTTGTAAGATTCATAATGAATGATCATATAGGCGTAACATCATAAAGTATTTAGTACTACATGGATATAGAGTATAAGATTATATGTCAGTCTACATAAAATAATCAGGCAGATCCTTATATCAAGCATATGACTGAAGCTTTTCTGATTTATTTTCTGGGATAATCATCAATCCTCATCTTTTCGCTCATCTAAGGAGGTCATTTGGAAAGAAGCTGATGGAAGTACGCAGACAGGATGTCTCAAAGACAGGGAGACAAGGTAAACAGCGATCCCCTGCTGTGATAGAGGATGAACGTTGTTATGAAAATTCATATGATAAGACAGCCTCTGCAAACAGACTCCCTTCATTTCCAGCTGTACACCCCAAAAGACACTCATATCAAACTGCAGTCAAGTCAATGCTCAGCCTTTACATAAAATGTCTCAAAAATAATAACTACATCTCAGACTGAGATGAATTAAATGTGCCATTACACATAAATTCCAACTGCACTTTGTAAAGTGCTACAAATGACTGCTAAGAATAAAACTTAATGAGCCATGACTGAACATCTTACATCTGACAGTGAATGTGTGACATTCATTCTCTTATTACATGTCATTCTTCTCCCACTTTCCCAGAAAAAAAGAACATAGCCTCACTTTCATCTCTTGCCAGATTCATTAGGTCATACCTGAGAAGGACATCAAGGCTTTGGGGAGCTTTTATGAGACACACTGGAGCAATCAGGAGGGAAATCCCTCAAGCTTTTCAGCAGGTACCTGATGTAAGGCCAAAGCACATGTGTCCAAATGAACAAAAAGCTTCTACAGACCCACAGTGTGTGATTTAGTCGGTGAGTTTACATTCACATTCGATTATTCCTAACATCCTAGCTTGTCCATCATACCGTAGTAAATTCAACTACACTGGACTATTGATGGCGGCTAGTCTGTCATAATGACCTCTGTCTGGTGTTCCTGAAGAAAATGGGATAACCTGTAGCAAAAGTGGCTTTATGCAGCTTTACACATCTAATCGGACTGATCACAAAGACCCCCACTGTTTATCGCTGACAAGAGGGGCTTATAATGCACAGTTCTGAATCCTCTTCAGAGGTTATCTGGAGGGCAGGGTTAGACAATCACTTACCTTTTCATTGGGCTGGAACATATGGTCAAATCCAAAGCATATTCAAAGATAGGAAGAATATAATCATCTATTACATGTATTGAAACCAAACCACATGCTGTCCTTGACTTGTTCAAAACCTGAAAACAAATGTATATGTATTTTCCTAGTTATTCCCAAAATGTATTAATTTTGGGAATAAATTATATGTTTGCATGCTTAAATATAATTTTGAAATATGTATTGTGGGATTTATTTAAAGAAACTACTGTCAATTGATTAAAACATGCAATTCATTTATTTGCCGATAAATTTTCTTCCATTATATGTTGGTGTTTGAAATGTACTACTTTCCCAAATACCTTTGGCTATATAATTTTGAAATATGTATGGTGGGACAAGTTTTGTTATTTATTTGTAAAATAAATTAAATGTAGTCAAATGATGTGTCAATTAATTTACTTATTCCATTAATTACTGAAATTTATTCTAATTTGTAAAAATTGTACACACTAAAAAAAAGGCTGGGTTAAATATAGACAGAACCAGCAATTGGGTTGTTTTGACCCAGCAGTTGGGTTAAATGATTCATGAATAGTAACCCAACCACTGGGTCAAAGCAACCCAGTCGCTGGTCCTGTCCATATTTTACCCAGCACTGGTCTGTATTTAACCCAGCATTTATGTATTATCAAATATGTATATCCCAAATACTTGAAAAATAACTGAAATGCATATTGTGGGACAAATTCAGATTCAACTGTCAGTTTATTTTAAAAAGTATAATTGAATGAATTACATGTTTCAATTAATTATCATATGGCAATTAATCAAATTAATCACATAATGGTATAACATGTACCGATATTTGTTAAGAAAAGCACCCAAATGGAGATGATTCAAAGCCATTACATTATTGAGGCATGACTAATATGTATATATATTTTTGATAGATTTGTTTTTATTCTGCAGACACTGTGACCAGAACAACTCCGTGAGGACATAATTCAAGGAGCTGATTTTTTCAGAAATGGAGAAATCAGACTACACATAAAAAATGGAGAAATCAGATTTATGCACTTTAAACAGGTGGGCTGGAAGCATAAAATTAGGATTTTTAATCTCCATGGATTAAAGCATTCTAGGAAAACGGTCCAATCAGATGACATATGGGTGGGAAGCGTAGAGTAACAAACAGACAATATGCTAGAGTGCAGCATTTCAGTGTATTACACCTAAAGCATAAATGTAATTAAACCCTATAGAGGGTCAGCCTGTGCCTATACTTCCACATCACAGAGGTCAACACAAGGTCAGACAGCTTTCTGTGAGCACACATTCTACCAAATCCTGGCACCTTTTTTAGTGAGAGTGCATCATTCATAAAGGACCACCACTGGCAGTTGGCAAACGCAAGACAAGCAAAATGCAAATGGTGTCACTTGGACCTTGAAACATGTTGAGCTGTGACTTTTCAGTCAATGTATTCCAAATATCTGTTTTAGAACGGGTTGAGAATTATCAAGACTTCATGAGGAAACTTTAGTCAGCTTGGTTTGCATTATATTAGACCAGATACCAGTAAAGTATTAAAGGATTAAGTTATTGATTTGTACTGTTAGTTGGTTAAGCATTTGATCCTTGAAATTAAAATCAAATAAAAACTAATCTTTTTTACATTCCTAATACACTACTGTGCAAAAGTTTGCTGGTCAGTAAGATTTTTTTCATTCAGCAATGATGCATTAAATTGATTGAAAAATGACAGTTAAGACTTTTGTGCTGTTTCAAGAAAATTCTATTTTAAATAAACTGCCAATTCATCTAAGAATCCTGAAAAAATATGTGTAATGTGTCCACTAAATCAGCATATTAGAATGATTTCTGAAGGATCATGTGACACTGAAGACAGTAATGATGCAGTAATGACAGTAATTTTAAAATATATTAAAATAGAAAACAATTATTTAAAATTGTAATAACATTTTACAATATTATTGTACTTTTAAACTCTCACCAGAGACTACTTATAAATTTAAAAAATTATGAATTTTTTGAAAAAAGTCTTGATCCTTTAACTTATTCCGCCTTCTGACATAGAAACTTTTTCATGAATTAATCCTAAAAGTTTTTTGTCCTGTTTCCATCTGAAATACATCACATCAGTTGATAGAAATGGGTTGAGATGATTCATTATGAATTTAAAAGAATGTCAAAGAGCAGCGTGAACATACTTCAAAAAGTCTTCCTTTGTGTTCCACACAACATTAGAGTGAGTAAATGGTGAACTGTTCCTTTAAGGTTTCCTTTGCAAGGTCCCTGCTGCTTTAACAGTGTCATATACGTTACATCAACCCACTGTAATGGGGAAATCTGTCGAGTCATGAGATGATGACACAAAAAAATGGTTCAATTTAAAGTTTCCTGTCCGACGTTTGCTAGTTTTTGCCCTGAAATAAGAAGCAGTTGTGTTTTTGTGGTTGGCATGTAAAGAGAGAGTTTATCACCCAGCCATCTTCTCTCAGCACCTGCAAAGAGTTAGGACATCAAAGCCTCCGCTAGCACACAAGCATCCTGGAGCCCCGCCCACAGCCTTAGCTGTTGCTCCTCATGTTATTGTTTTGACTGAGGGCAGTAGTCACATGACCCTGCAGTGTTATGACTGGGGGCTATGGAATGTAGGTCACTCCGAGCTCTCCCAAAAGAAAGCTCAGCCCGCTCTTATAACACTGTCCCACTCTGAGCACACTTTCTTTTATCTCAGAAGGATGGATGTATCTGCTCATATATCACATGGCTGAGGATGAAGGGAGCATAAAAGGGGAAACATGCATTGCATGCCATTTCTGGGAGCTGATCTATAGATTATAAGAGAGAATCAGCTACAGTGTTAACTGGTAACAAAAAGTAGGACAAATTTAGTCCTGCCTAAAACTGCCACTGTAACATATTACAAATCTTTACCGAGTTTTTTTTAGAGTGATGTGTCTTTCTTTAGCTCTTTAAGTGGCTTTGTTTTTATGACATTTATTATGGTGGCACAATATCGGTACCATATCGGTTATCAGACTTTTTTTTTTTTAATATAGTTTATTGTTTTCAGTCGGTATGGAATATTTTCTCTATTTTTATGTTTAGATTACATGCATGTGCTGTGATCTTGTCACTTAAACAATAATAATCTAATAACACCGTTAAATCGTTGCAAATCTCAAAACGAATATCCATTTTTTTATACTGTACATTAAACTGTTGTGATGCCTAGTGTTTTAGTTTTTTTAGTGTTTTATTTTTCGTTTATTTAGACAAAATAGTATAGAATTTGGATATCGGCCCTTTATCGGTTATTGAACATAGCATGATAATAATTATCAGCTTACCAGTATTGGTCAGAATTGTAATATTTCTGCATCCCTAATATGTTTCTACAGATGTCATCATATTAAAATGATTTCTGAAGGATCATGTGACTCTGAAAACTGGAGTAATGATACTGAAAAGTCAGCTTTGCCATTTAGCAATAAATTACATTGTGAAATATATTCAAATAGAAAACAGCTGTTTCAAATTGTAATAATATTCTGAAATTTTTGATTAAATAAATGCAGCCTTGGTGAGCAACTTTTACATGTTATGTTTTTTCAAAGAGAACAATTCTCTTAATCTTTCAACAAAATAACACGGCTTTCCTTTTTGCATGACATCATAATATAGAAACTTTTTCATAGTTTTTTTAAATGACTCCCTCCTCAACTGACTCGACTTACACCAGCCAATGAAAATGCTCAATCGCGCACAGTCGTTTTAGCCCTTAATTTAACTGTCAATCAATTTGACAGTCACATCTAGAGTGCTTCGACCCCCCCATCCTCAGCCCACCCCTCAAACACTACACCAGGGTGGCAGCTCAATATTTATAATGCACATAACATATGGCCACAGAGCGTAAACAAAAGAGGTGGTAAACCATACATGAGAACGTTTGTATCAGGACGCGCTGTTGTTTTTTTTATGCTGGCCATTAGGGATGAATCTCTTTAAAGATGAATGAATTGTGTATTTACATCCCCCAGAGTGGTACAATTAACAATTGTTGTCAGCCTGACTTGGAGGAAATCAATTCTATTGACACTGGTAGTGTGGATGTGTAAACAAAGAGGAGGTTTATTACTTTTCCAAGACATTTACACTGCCAGACAGATTTTGACACACCTCCCCATTCTTTATTTTTACGCATTGTAAAATAATAATAACGTAAATAATATACGAATAGAAAAGATGTAATAACCAAACCATACTGGTGCACCCTGGGATGCTTTTGAACATTGTTGACAGAATTGGATACTTGTGGTAGACTTTTATTTATTTATTTATTTTATTTTATTTTATTTTATTTTATTTTATTTTTTTATCTAGTCCATCAACTAAAACTGAAACATGTACATGAACATTTGTGTACAAACAATTTTCAAACATTTAAACATTTAGGTTCTGGCAATATAATTGAAATTGTATACAGACTGTATGTAATATTATGTAAGATTGTAAGATTATTGGAGTGTGTTACAACATACAAAATACTATACTTTTTATTTCAAAATTTCACATTTCAATCTTCTGTATGTGTTGCTTGCCATGTCTTTGTAATTATTGTTAAATTTACCTTTAATTTCTGAGTGAAATTTTCAAAATAATCCTGCACCAATCTTTTAATGTATTTATGTTTGTGTCTTGATTGTATAATTATCCAAGTAAGTTTTTGCAATATAACTTAAATTGTATTTGTTTATTTTAGATATGAAAAAGAGAATAATTTACAATATAAATTCTGGCAATATACTTGAAATTTTGTTAAGTTATTTAAATACATTTTGAAACAAAATCTAATTTTATAATTATGCATGCAAGTTCTGGCAATATAACTGAAATTTTATGTATGTATGTATGTATGTATGCATGTAAGAAAACAGTTAATAATTTAAGCATATAAGTTCTGGCAATATAAATGAAATGGTATTAATTTATTTATTTACTTAAACTGTGAAAAAAAAAACAATTTTTTTAATTACACATGTAAATTCTGGCAATATAATCAAAATGGTATTTATTTATTGATTCATTCTTTCATTCATTTTAAATTTGAAAATAAAACTTACAATTTAAGCATGCAAGTTCTGGCAATATACTTCAAATTGTATTATTTATTTAAATTTTATTGGAAAAAATCTAATTTTATAACTAAAGAGTTAAGTTCTGACGATATAATGGAAATTTGTTTTTAGTTATTTTTTATTTATATTTGTTTGTTTTTTTTATTTGGAAAAAAAAATCCGCATTTATGTGATTTATTTATAGAAACTATTCTTTGGTGGTGGGAGTGAGGCAGGCATAGATTTTTTAGGCCACTATTGTGAAGACCCCAGGGGCGTCTGCCACTGTCATCTGCTTGTCACTCCAAAACGCCAGTCAAGCAGATGGCAATTAAAAAGCGACCCACTGTTTAGTTCCTCTGCTAATCAATGGAGAAATTAGCACAGTCATCAAGGGTCCATGATTGTGGCTTTGTTTCGTTAATTAAAACACTAGAATGATTAACTCTTGAGCATTTAAGTGGTGTCATTTCACAAATGAGCAAAATTAGAATAAGGAACAGACAGTCAGTCCTCACAAGAACCTTGCATAAACAATGTTTAGCCATAGAGACCTAATGTAAAGAGGCTGTCAATTGCTGTATTGACTTTGTAGGTGCACTAGGTCTGAGTATTCGGGCAGCTTAACATTCATTCAGGGGTCACTTGCAGAAAGAAGCAGGTGGCAGCGTTACTCATACGGAACGCCAGAAACACATGCCGTCATGCTCCCTGCCAAATGTGCTTTGTAGGTCTTGCCGTCGTGCACTGTATGAACACATCTTCTTTACTGTTGGCAGGGCATTCATTCTACCCTCTTTGTAGTGGGATGCGGAAGTCACGAACTCCTTTATGCAGCTAGGAATCAAACTGACACAACGGTTTGATGTGGTTTGGTTCCTGCAGAGGTCCCAGCATGTGTTTTGGTAGGAGACAACAACACACAATCTCTCCAATTGATAGAGCACTTCACCTTCTATCTTTATATCCTCCCACACGCTTCTTTTAAAGCGTTCTAAGCTTGTGCTTTCTTTGGATGTGTACGCTCCTTTCTTTTACGCCGTAGTAGATGTGGTTTCTAATTGTGATTGATTCGTTTTTGATTGAGGTGAGTTTTTGGTCGCTCTTTGATCTGATTTTTTTTGTACTTCAGTCAGTGTGCTTTTACAACATAAAGCCGGTTGCACAACACACTCGATTGGACCTTTTCACCCTTTCTCTTTCTCTGAAGATGTCAGACGCACTTCTCTCAATTCACTCCTACTCTTCCATTCACATCCTCCGCTCAGATAAAATTATAGGATTCAATGAGATGCCTGACTCAGCTATTGTAACCCACACAAAGAAGATATTTCAAGCTCCCTTTCTTTAGGTAGTCTTCCTCACGTTCATATTTATCTG
This sequence comes from Tor tambroides, assembly GCA_021397915.2. Taxonomy (NCBI): domain Eukaryota; kingdom Metazoa; phylum Chordata; class Actinopteri; order Cypriniformes; family Cyprinidae; genus Tor; species Tor tambroides. The sequence continues at coordinate 17,443 of JAFVLL020019699.1, forward strand.
ATAAAACAGGCTGTAAGTGAATGAGAAAGAGAAAACCTAACATTACATAGTAGCACTGCTCTAAAAATAGTTCCCTGTTTCCAACACTTAAAGCAGTAGTTCACTCAAAAATGAAACTTCTTACCGCCATATCATTTTAAACCTATATGACTTTATTTTGAAAATACTGCCAACTTTTTCAAAGCTATCCAAAATCATATGGAACACTTTTATGAAGCTTTGTGTCCTTTTTAAAGTTTGCAATGCATGGATAATTGCATCCAGCACATTCTTCAAAATATCTTCTTTTGTGTCCCACAGAAGCAAGCAAGTCATACCGCTTTGGAATAACATGAGGGTGAGTAAATGATGACAGAATGTTCATTTTTGTGTGAAATATCCGTTTAAGTCTTGTACATGTGACTCCACTAAGAGAAACGGGGAATAAACAGCAGAATTGGAATTTTCTGGATCTGTCCGGTACATTCGCTGCAGGCTTTCATAATAGCCAACTTACACAATGAGGTTACAACACTGAACACAATCCTGCCCGAAACCTGTTACCTAGCCCTGCTCCCGCTGGATTTGCCATCACATGATCAAAACAAAGAGATCACATGGTCCAGCACACGGCTCACCATGACTCAGCACGGGGAACATAAACACATGCTGACCTTTTCACTTGTTATGGTTAGAAATCAAGCTGTTCCCTTTGTTTCACTAATATGTTATCATACTTTTAGCTCATATTAGTTGAAGCATGTATGGTTAATTTTAGATTCTAATTCTGATCAGTTCTTTTGCAGCCAAGCTTGTCCATCCTATAAATCATTTCCATCAGCTGAATGAGTAAAAAAGGTCACATAGTTCAAGCATCTCCACTGTCCTCATCACGTGTGGCCATTTAACGTGCAAATTCATATTACAAGCAGCTGTGAAGGACTATGACACGTGAGTGTGGTTATACTCAGTGCCCCGTGTGTGTGTGTGTGTGTGTGTGTCAAAGTTCAACAATCATGCAGACACTATTAGTGCTATAAGCGTTTATTCAGACTGGGGTTGAATTCTTGACGCTCAAGACAGACAAGGCAGAATCAGATGGTTCGGTTTCCATAGTAACGCCATGAGGGCGCCCGCCGAGCTCCTGTGTCTAGGTGTGTGTAGATAATGAATCTGAGCACTCTGGGTAACCCAGGTTAATCCCTCACAGAGATATGAAAGCCTCGCAGCATGACCACTGACCTGCAATTACCTCATAACTTGCACTGCAGGAGGGTTAATTACCTTTTATTAAAACAGAGAGTGGACCCATGTTGGGATGTTTTCTGCTGTGTCTGATCTACTGTGATAGAGCTAAATCTCAACAAAACATTAAATGTTGAACGGTCCTGATGAAGTGTTCAAGATGGACTCACAATAGCAAAGTAAACTAAATTTTACATTTTGAAGAGAAATTAAAATTTCTCTGAGATCTTCAATTAGTACATTGTGCACACAATGTGATTAAAATGAGGTAACAAGTTTGCTTTAAGTAAGTTGTGCCCACGATGTGGTTACAAGGTAACAAATTACTAAATCGTGCTCAAAATTTATTTTAAACAAGGTAACGAATTAGTAAATTGTGCTCACAATTAAATTAAAATGAGGCAACCAATTAGTAAATTGTGCGCACAATGCGATTACAACGAAGTAACAAATTAGTAAATCATGCTAACAATTAACTTAAAACAAGGTAACGAGTTAGTAAGTTGTGTCCACGATGTGCTTACAACAAGGTAACGAATTACTAAATCATGCTCAAAATTTACTTTAAAGAAGGTAACGAATTGGTAAACAGTGCTCACAATTAACTTAAAATGAGGTAACGAATTAGTAAATCATGCTCACACTTAACTTAATATGACGAAACGAATTAGTAAGTTGTGTTCACAGTTAACTTAAAACGAGGTAAAAAATGAGTAAATCGTGCGCACAATGCACTTTAAACATGGTAACAAATTAGTTATATGTGCTCACAATAAGGTAACAAATCGGTAGTAAATCGTGCTCAAAATTGACTTAAAACAAGGTAACGAATTAGTAAACCTTGCTCAAGATTGACTTAATATGAGGTAACAAATTAGTAAATTGTGCACATTATGTGCTTACAACGAGATAACAAATTACTAAATCGTGCTCAAAATGTCCTTAAAATGAGGTAACCAATTAGTAAATTGTGCACACAATGTGCTTAAAATGATTTAACAAATTTCTAAATTGACTCACAATTTACTTAAATCGTGCTGACTGTGGGAAGAACTGTTAATTTGTGGCCATGATATAAATATTTTTTTAAATGTATTTGAAATTTTGTGTGCATCTTGGTGTTTACATCCAGCATTTTCATACACTATCCCAAAATTTGGATAAAAATGTGTGGATGGACACTTGGGTTATGATATTCTCTTGATATGGCACACCACTGACTTATGTCACTCCTGCACAAGTCAGTGGGATTTATGGTGAGATTTACATCTATTTTGTCATACGTCTGACATTTTTTTTAAAGGACAGTTGCAAATAACAGTTGTAAATAACAGTTGTTCAGTTTCTTGCACACACTGATCATTTTGCTTCATAAGACCTTAATATTTTCTAAGGAGCCTGGTGTATTAATTTTGTGTTCCTTGATTTGCTTTTTTAAATTCTTAAAAACAGGCAACCGCTGACTTGCATTTTATGAATCACCAAGCACCACAGTTTCAGCGAAATATCTTCTTTATTGTTCTACTGAAGAAAAAAATCACCTACATCTTGGATGGCCTGAGGGTAAGTAAGTTAACAGCAAATTTATTTTGGGGTGAACTGTCCCTTTAAATATCCAATCCCAAGCTACACAACTTGAGGTGTCATTCACACACATAGCACAAGCTGTGCTCTTCTGATATCCCTCAATATAAAAACTCAAAGAATCTAGCAGCTTGAGTTAACTGAATTGTTGGATACGATGACACTGCCGCCAGCAAGAACAAACAAACAGTCAGCACAGTTAATCACAGATGTGGTGTAATTCATATCATTGACCTTAAAAGTGTTATGAGTAAGTATGTTGTTCCTCGCTCAAGTCATTGCTCATTTCTGTTTAATGTCTGTCATGAGGCACTGCTGCTATCTATAGGCAGTGCTATATTAGTAACAAAACCGGACCCCAGCACATCATGCGCCAGCTGGAGGGAGGACAGTTTTGTTAACTGACATGCAAGGGACATTTCAGTGTAAATGCCAGGGTAAGGTTAGAGTTTTGATGGATATTTTGTAGACAATTGCTCACCGTTACAACTAAATGCCTTGGGTTTTAAACAACGGTGAGTATTTATAAACTAACAGCACAAGACCTATGACCAAGTAGACTGCTAGACATGGATATTGTCAAGGTAAGGGTTGGAGACAGTGTCTTTGAAACAAACAAGTCTCTGCTGCTAAGAGAATGCGAATTCTTCAGGGCTCTTTACAGATCAGGGATGGTAGAGTGCCATCAAGAAGAGATTCACGTGAGGAACCTCAAAGCTCAGGGGTTCATAATCATGCTGGCCGTGGCCAGTGGTGAGAGAGCCATCCTGAATGGCGAGGAGATTTTGGAAGCCATTGAATGTGCTGCTTTCTTCCAGGCCGAACCTCTTGCAAGACATCTTCAGGATCTTCTCAACTCCGACAACTGCCTGCTCATGTACCAAGCTTCAGCCACCTACGGCTTATTGGGGCTCCATGAGATGTCGGCACAGTTCCTCCGTGATATGTATCGTGACCTGCAAGAGGATTTGAAGAAACTTCCTCAGGAGCTGATTGAACATGTGGAGTCTCTGGTTCCTAGTGCGTTTGTGGCTGTGGGTTCACACTCCACTTGCTCTGTGGATGAGCTTCCTCTTGCCGCTACAAGGACAGTATGTTACCTTGATGAGGATGATGAAGAATGGAAGGTCCTCACTGCCTTGCCAGTGGAGGCCAGCACCTCTCTTGCTGGTTTAACTGTTTTGGACAACCGACTCTATGTTGTTGGAGGTGTGCACGGTGTTGACAAGAGGCCCGTTGATGCTAGCTTTTGCTATGATGTTGTCACCAACACCTGGAGTTTGCTGCCAGGTCCCAGACAGCCACGATACAACTTCACCCTAATTGGGATAGAAGGTAGCCTCTACGCCATTGGAGGAGAGTCTGTAAGAATCACCATGTCCTCAGTTGAGATATATAATGTTCCCACAAAGGAGTGGAGCTTTGCAGCACCTTTACCTCGACCGGTGGCTGGGGTCGCATGCACCAAAGCCATGAGCCGAATATTCATATGTTTGTGGAAGCCAATGGACACCAATGAAATCTACGAATACATCCCAAACCAAGATGTGTGGGTTCTTGTGAGTACACTTCTGAGGCACCAGAGCTACGGACACTGCATGGTGGCCCACAGGGACAACCTCTACGTCATACGCAATGGTCCCCAAGATGACTTCCTACGCTGTTTGATGGACTGCTACAACATCACCACCGGACAGTGGACGTCAATGCCTGGGCACTATGGGAACAGCAAAGGGGCACTGTTCACCTCTGTAGTGAGAGGGGACTCTGTGTTCACGCTGAACCGCACCATGACTCTGGAGTACGCCATCGCAGGGAACATGTGGAAGCCTTGTAAGCAGATGAAGGGTTTTCCTAGGAATGGATCTGTGTGGACATTTCTACTCAGGATTCCAAAGGAGAGGAAAGAAGTGACAGTGTCTTAAAAGGACAGCACCTTATTAGCAATATTAGTGGCTAATACAGTCATATATTGTTTTTAGGCCATTCACAGTGAACATGAATTTTCATATTTTCAGAAACAAAACAATTTATCCCTATGGCCTTCACAACAAAAAGTCACAAAGGAGTGTAAAAGGTCACATTGCTTTGAAACAATTTTTCTTTATTTTTTCTTTATTTATTTTTTGCATTGCATTTTTAATTTAAAAAAATTCAAAAATAACAAACTTTTGGGTTATATATCCAGATTTTTTTTTTTTTGTAAATTGTAAGATTTTAATTTACTTTCCATGTTCTATTCCAAGAAAGTGACAACTGTTTAGCAATGTATTTTGCACTGAGGCAGTTAAATCTGAATTATTTACTCACCTTTATGTTGTTCCAAGCCTTGCTTTCTTTCTTTTGCAGAACACAAAAGAGGATAATTGAATGAATATCCGGTTGAATTCAATACAAGCTCGTGGTAAAGTTTACTTGGAAAATCGTGACTCATGGTAAATTTCTCTTGGAAATTATACAGCTAGCTTGGTGGAAACGTTTGCTGACACTCTTGGGTGCCTTATTAAATGTTAAAATGAGTCACAATGTGCTTCCATTGTATTAAATTCACCCACCCTGATATTCAGTAAAGTATTTCCTTTTGTGTTTTACAAAAGAAAGACAGCCATATGGGTTTTAAATAACATGAGTGTAAAGAAACAAAAACAAAATTTTAATTTCTCTTTAAATCCTTATTGTCAGATGAGTTGTATTTAGAATTAGAATTACAAAATTTAAACAGAGAATGAAGAAAAATTGTTACACTTGGTGTAAATGGTTTTAGCCCAGAAATCTTTTAGCGGTTTCCATCATTTCTTGTTGTAAATAGACATTTTTGTTTAGAATGTCTTTGTTGTTAGTGGTCATCTCATATCACAAGTTTGGATTATTGCTGTATCTCTTTTTGGCATGTTTAGAGGTTAATGAAATGTGACCCTGGAGCTCAAAACCACTCTTAAGTGTCAATTTTTTGAAATTGAGATTTATACATCAGCTGAAAGTTGAATAAATAAGCTTTCCATTGATGTATGGTTTGTTAGGATGGGACAATATTTGGTCGAGATACAACTATTTGAAAATCTGGAATCTGAGGGTGCAAAAAAATCTAAATGCTGAGAAAATCGCTTTTAAAGTTGTCCAAATGAAGTTCTTAGCAATGCAGATTACTAATCAAAAATTAAGTTTTGATATATTTACGGTAAGAAATTTACAAAATATCTTCATGGAACATGATCTTTACTTAATATCCTAATGATTTTTGGCATAAAAGAAAAATCGATAATTTTGACCCATACAATGTATTTTTGGTTATTGCTACAAATATACCCCAGCGACTTAAGACTGGTTTTGTGGTCCAGGGTCACAAATGTTATTTGGCACAAAGCCACCTTGCATCTTGAAATGCATTTAGGGACGGCTCTTCGGAGCATGATTGTGCTGTTGCAAGTCTGAAAGGGCAGAATTCAGATGCTTGTCAGATCCATGTGACATTTTGCTTGCGTCATACTCTTAAAACTACCCAAGGTGACACTTTCATTCAACAGTCAAATGAAACTTTGAACTCTTTAAGAGTAATGTTTTTGACTTAAGACAGATTAAAGTAGCATTTCGTATCATTTTAAATGATTTACTGACACCACATACTCGTTTCTTTTAATTTCCGCAGGCCATTTCCTTATGTAATGTGATGTTCTCATAAAATATTCATTTCTGTTTGTTTTCAAAATTATTATTGTGGAGAATGTGGAGTTACTCAAGACTCTGCAAGGCTTTTGATAGGATTAAATTACATTGCATAAGCACCATTGCTTAGTTTGCAAAAGTATTTTCCTCTGACTATTTAGTGCAATAAATTGCAAAAATTGGATGGTGATCATCAAAGGAAATGCATAGCAATTTTGGGTAAGCTCAGCAGTCTTTTTATCTACTGCATTGACACAGATGCACAGAAGGTCCTCAGTTATTGGGACGGATAGAAGAAACTGCCAATGAACAAGACATTTTACTGCCAAGTAGAATGAGCTCCATGGAAAAGAGCTAAATACGTTTAGACTGAAAATAACATCATGTGAGTCACCTCAGGACACAAACATTTTTGCCAGCCTGTAGTGTCTCATCTAAACCATGCTAAGAACTCGATGGGATGAAATGTCAGTACAACTGGAGCAGTGTCACACATACAACTGGTACAGTCTGTTACAACGTGAACCTTATTATTACTCTTACTATTGACATCTTACTATTACTGTATGTACAAAATAAAAGTCTTGTTGGCTGGAAATAAAATTAGCTTTTGACAACATCAAATGTACGCACTTTCTTTGATAACTACGTTACGTAACTTTTACTTTTTTCTACGTAACCTTTTTCTTGTATTGCTGCAACTCCATGTAGAAGAAACAAAATTAAAGTTAAAGATAAACAAGGCCTACTAAAATTGGACCTAGTTGTAAGAAAAGTGTGCTGATTTGCTTCTCTCTATTTTTCTCTTTTACAAATCTGCATGCAATTTAAAATCGGAATTAAAACAAACTGACCAAGCTTTTCTTCCATATTATGACATATAGGGAAGCCTGTTTCTGCCAAAGAATAAAAATAAATAAATGGATAAATAAATAATGTGACTTTTTCTTACAATTCTGACTTTTGTTCATGCAATTCTGATATCTCACAATTATGACTTTTTTAAAAAAAAATAAATAAAAATAAATCCTTGCTGACTTCTGAATCCTTGCCTTCCTCAGAATTGCAGATATAAACTAAGAATTGCATTGCATTCTTGCATTTCTGAGAAAAATGCAGAATTGTGAGATAAAAACTCAGAATTATGACTTTTTTCTAGCAATTGTGAGTTTATTTCTCACAATTATGACTTTTTTCTCAGAATTGTAAGTTTACGTCTTGCAGGTCAGACTTTTTTCTCTGAATTCTGCTTACATCTTGCAAAATTTAATTTTCTGTGTTTTTTTTTTTCCACTAGGGAATAAAAGATAAAGAAAGTAATTACAACATTTTATCCCAAAATTTTGTCTTTTCTCTCAATTGTGAGTTTATATCTGACGATTCCGACTTTTCTTCTCAGCTTTGCAAGTATATTTCTCACAAATCTGAATTTATTTCTTTTTTCTTGCAATTCTTAAGCCATGATTGCGAGGGGGGAAAAAAACTTAGTTAATTTATCAATTACCTTTTCTTTATTTTTTTTATCCATGGCAGAAACAAGCGTCCATATACATCTGAGGGAAACTTGGTTCTGTGTAGCGGATGATTGTATGGAGGTGGATTCTGAATGCAAGCTAAATGCAAACTTGCATTTAAAGCAGGTGAAACAATTGGAGAAGTCCGACATAGATCACCACAGAGACGTCTGTCACCAGGAAATAAAATTGTTTTGATTAAGAATTGATGAATTGTTGACAATAAGATCAATAACATGCATTTAGGGTGAATTATTATTTCGTGTTGTCTTTAATACCTATAACATTCCCATGACGCCTATGTCCGATCAGAAAATGATACCACTTGTTAGCTGCTCTCAATTGTGAGGACCTCCGCTAATGTAAACTATTTGCCTCCAAAGTTTAAAATCACTTCAATCTTGTTTTAGTTTCATTTCATCCTGGGTGATTCAAAAGTAGCCTATTGATCATTGCTGATTCAAAGCAGACTTACAAATGAGGCTTATTTACTGTGAGTTCACCCTTTTGTTTTAGACAGAGAAACAACATCTGACAGACCACAATGGCTCTCTAAACAATGCATGGAGTCTTTCCCATGGTCGATGGAGGTTAACTCCGAAAGCAGTCATCTGAGGTCAAGCTTTTCTCAAGGGTATGCGTCTATCTCTGCATCTGTCCACTATGTGCCAAAGGTGGCAGCTAGATATCTCATAGGGCACATGAGGTCTCTCAATATAGCACCATTTGTGCCAGGCCAAAAGAGCCCCAGGGTGAGACAGCATGACTGTCTCAATCTATTCAAATGATTTCAAAATGACATGTCAGGACGGTAATGATAGTTTGGATTTTTATAGGAATATTGCTGCTTTCACCCTAATAACAGCTCTGGATGTACATGTTTGTGGTGTTAACGCTTTTGCTTAGCCGCTCAGCTACGGTATGCAGCGGTCTGGCTGCCTCGTGTACTGAAAGCACATGCACTCGCCTACCTTGTGACCTCAAACATTTGGGGATGAGCAAATAAAAAACATACCACAACAGCTTAATTGGTTGTGTGTAATGAGAGACATGTGCCAAGCATGTGTTTTGGCCTGACCGCTCACTTCAATGAGCACCCACATGTAGGATCTTACAATCAGTGTATCCACCTTTTTTTTTTTTTTTTTATGTAAGAGTGTGTGCAGCCACTTGTAACTGTGCAAGGCTTCCGGTGTCAGTTGCTTCCAGATATTTTTAGCTTGTTATGCTACTTGATTCTGCAAACTAGTATTTCAGTCATGACATGATTTTCAGTCAGTAGTTTATAACACACATTTTAATAATGAGCAATGTAAATTTAAATGTAAATATAAACGTAAAAAATTAAAATCTTTGTTAAACCAAAGGAAATACAGAGAAGAAAACATGCTGCAGAGCAAAGTACGAAGACCTGCTCTGCTGACAAAAGAGAACCCCATAGACAAAAGAAAACCCAGAAGGACAAAAGAGAACCCCATAGACAAAAGAAAACCCAGAAGGACAAAAGAGAACCCCATAGACAAAAGAGATCCCCATTAGACAAAAGAGAACCCCGTAGACAAAAGAGATCCCCATTAGACAAAAGAGAACCCCGTAGACAAAAGAGAACCCCATAAGACAAAAGAGAACACCGTAAGACAAAAGAGAACCCCATATGACAAAAGAGAACACCGTAAGACAAAAGAGAACCTCGTAGACAAAAGAGAACCCCGTAAGAGAAAAGAGAATCCCATAAGACAAAAGAGAACCCCGTAGACAAAAGAGAACCCCGTAAGACAAAAGAGATGATTTACAGTGAAAATATGCTGCAGAGCAAAGTACAAAGAACTGCTCTGCTGACAAAAGAGAACCCCGTAAGACAAAGGAGTACCCCATAAGACAAAAGAGAACCCTGTAAGACAAAAGAGAACCCAGCAGGACAAAAGAGAACCCCATAAGACAAAAGAGAACCCCGTAGACAAAAGAGAACCCCATAAGACAAAAGAGACCCCCGTAGACAAAAGAGAACCCCATAGACAAAAGAGAACCCCATAGACAAAAGAGAATCCTGTAGACAAAAGAGAAGACCATAGACAAAAGAGAACACCATAGACAAAAGAGAACCCCGTAAGACAAAAGATATGATATACAGTGAAAACATGCTGCAGAGAAAAGTACGAAGACCTGCTCTGCTGATAAAAGAAAACCCCGTAGACAAAAGAGAACCCCATAAGACAAAAGAGTACCCTGTAGACAAAAGAGAACTCCATAAGACAAAAGAAATGATATACAGTGAAAACATGCTGCAGAGCAAAGTACGAAGACCTGCTCTGCTGACAAAAGAGAACCCCGTAAGACAAAAGAGTACCCCATAGACAAGAGAACCCCGTAAGAGAAAACAAAACTCCGTAAAACAAAAGAGAACCCCGTAAGAGAAAAGAAAACTCCGTAAGACAAAAGAGAACCCCGTAGACAAAAGAGAACCCTGTAGACAAAAGAGAACCCCGTAGACAAAAGATATCCCCATAAGACAAAAGAGAACCCCGTAGACAAAAGAGAACCCTGTAAGACAAAAGAGAACCCCATAGACAAAAGAGATCCCCATAAGACAAAAGAGAATCCCGTAGACAAAAGAGAACCCCGTAGACAAAAGGGAACACCGTAGACAAAAGAGAACCCCATAGACAAAAGAGAACCCCGTAAGACAAAAGAGATGATATACGGGGAAAACATGCTGCAGAGCAAAGTACGAAGACCTGCTCTGCTGATAAAAGAAAACCCCGTAGGACAAAAGAGAACCCCGAAAGACAAAAGAGATGATATACAGTTAAAAACATGCTGCAGAGCAAAGTACAAAGACCCGCTCTGCTGATAAAAGAAAACCCCGTAGACAAAAGAGAACCCCGTAAGACAAATGAGGTGATATACAGTGGAAACATGCTGCAGAGGAATGTACGAAGACCTGCTCTGCTGACAAAAGAGAACCTCGTAAGAGAAAAGAAAACCCCGTAAGACAAAAGAGAACCCCGTAGACAAAAGAGAACCCGTAGACAAAAGAGATCCCCATAAAACAAAAGAAAACCCCATAAGACAAAAGAGAACCCCGTAGACAAAAGAGAACTCTGTAAGACAAAAGAGAACCCCATAGACAAAAGAGATTCCCATAGACAAAAGAGAACCCTGTAAGACAAAAGAGAACCCTGTAGACAAAAGAGAACTCCGTAAGACAAAAGAGATGTTATACAGTGAAAACATGCTGCAGAGCAAAGTATGAAGACCTTCTCTGCTGAGAAAAGAGAACCCCGTAGACAAAAGAGAACCCTGTAAGACAAAAGAGAACCCCGTAGACAAAAAAGAACTCCGTAAGACAAAAGAGATGATAAACAGTGAAAACATGCTGCAGAGCAAAGTACGAAGACCTGCTCTGCTGACAAAAGAGAACCCTGTAGACAAAAGAGAACCCCATAGACAAAAGAGAACCCC
>JAFVLL020019701.1:0-19762 GCA_021397915.2 Tor tambroides
GAGGAGTAATGTTACTACAAGATAAGGTGATGACACAAAGACCCTGTTTACACCTGGTATTAACATACGATCATGATGCATGTGATCACATTGCATTTGTAGCTGAACACTAATCCATCATGACGCATCCCAGACAGCAGCAAAGGACCGCCTACCCACCTGTCAATTGATTATTTCCCTAAAACAAAAGGATTTTAACTTTGTTAAAAATGTTTTTAGAAGAAAATCTGATTGAAAAAATGGAATACGCAGAGATGAATATCCACACAATATCAATAAACATCAATGCCAGTGACAAACAGATAATGTGCCACACAAACAACTAAGTTAAAGGAGTACTCCACCCAAAAAGAAAATCCTCATGAGTGGGTTCATGAGTGTTGTGAAGTGCTACATCAGATGGTTTATAGTTTAAAACATTTAAAATTTGAGTATTTTCTCACACGCACCTATCGCTTCGCTTCAGAACACAATGATTCATCAATTGGGTTCACATGGATTGTTCACTTTGTGTGGTTTTTGAAGTGTTAGCTTTGAGGGAACCATCCACTTGCATTAAACTCACAGAGATGGATTATTTTAATAAAAATCTTTGTTTATGCTCATCTGAAAAAAGAATGTCATATACATTTGGGGTGGCATGAAGGGCGAGTAAATGAAAGAATTTTTATTTTTGGGATTTCATTTCATTTCGTTTAAAGGGATAGTTCAACCAAAGATGAAAATTCTGTCATTAGTTACTCACGTTTGTTGTTCCAAACCCGTAAGAGCTTTGTTCATCTTCAGAACACAAATTAAGATATTTTTGATGAAATCTGAGAGTTTTCTGACCCTCCATAGACAGCAAAGGAACTACCACGTTCAAGGCCCAGAAAGATAGTATGGATATCATTAAAATAGTCCATGTGACATTGGTGGTTCAACCATAATTTTCTGAAGCTACGAGTATACTTTTTGTGCGCAAAGAAAACAAAAATAATGACTTTATTAAACAATTTCTTCTCTTACGTGTCAGTTCACGACAGTTCCACAACACTCGTACTCGTTTTACAACATTCCTCTGCTTGTAAAAAAAGGCACAGTGCATCCGGGTTCTACGTCAGAACGCCGGCTCCTGCGTCAGCAGCACCACACACGTGTTGTGGTACTCTTGTGAATGCGCAGCGAGACTGACACGGAAGAGAGAAAAAAAAGTCGAATAAAGTCATTATTTTTGTTTTCTTTGCGCACAAAAAGTATTCTCGTAGTAGTTGCATTGCTGTCTATGGAGGGTCAGAAAACTCTCGGATGTCATCAAAAATATCTTAATTTGTGTTCTGAAGATGAACGAAGGTCTTACAGGTTTGGAACGACAAGAGGGTAAGTAATTAATGACAGAATTTTCATTTTTGGGTGAACTATCCCTTTAATATGCTCAACTAAAATAACAGCATTCCCATAAAAAACATTATGTCCACAATTAAAATTAGACTTTGTTTTGTGCTTTTTTGTGGTTCAACAACATGCAATAACACATTTACATAATGAGTGATATATGTAGCCCTGAAATCAGAGATCTTCTCCTCGAAATACGATCACAGCTGGTCACTGGAGGTGGATTTGAGACGCACGTTAATACCTAAAGTAAACAGCAATTTGTCTCAGCTGACCACTTGTAATCAGATCTCCAGAGACAGACGTTAATACCAGGATAAAAGTCATGTATCTGTGATGTATACATTTACAAAACAGTACACCTGTAAAGAGAAACCACATCATTAGCTGGTGACTTATTGATGTCTAAGCCTGCTTTCTGAGAGGATTCTAAAGGACTAATAAACTGAGAGCCATCAAGGGAATGCTTTGGTTAAAGTTCAGAAGTTTTGAATCACTTATCTACATGAAGTGTTTACTGGGGTTAGTTGTTTGTGATCCCCAACCTCCCCCCGTCTCAAGGAATCTCCCTTTGCAGCACTTCTGAGGAATCCCATCAAACCAAGTGACTATTGTGCATATCCTGTTAAGTCTGATCAACCTGCTGTCAGACTTTTACGCAGACAATGCAGGTGATGCGTTGGCGAAATGAAAAAAGTGTGGGGGGGGGTGCGGTTAATAAGCAGAGAAAGACAGATGACGAAACAAAGGAGAGAGGGAGAAAAGATGGGGGGATAATGGGTATTGAAAGACAGACTTTGACCAGGCTTATCTCTGCTCCAGCAGTTTACCCACAATTCCTGTCCTGGACTCTAAAAATATATATGGAAGGAAAAACATACAGAGTAAAGAGTGAGCAGGACATTCAGGGAGGAAAAAAGATGAAGGTGGAAAACTCATGGAGGGGGGATAAAGAGACTAGATAGCAAAAAAAGAGTTTTGAAGAAAAGTAGGGAGCACGGGGGATGGGTTGCCTAGTGAGAGGAACAGCATGAAGGAGGCATCTCTTATGTGAGACCCCCCTCCCAACCACCACCACCACTCCTGGATATAACTGCCTCCCCCACTTCACTTCAGAGAACTGTCAGGCCTCTCCTCTCTTCCTGCCCTCTCTCTCCTTCTCTTTCTCGCTCTTCTTCTCCTCTCCTCGCCCACACATCCGATTTAGCAGCAATACTTTAACTCTCTCTTTGCTGGTTGAATATGAACTAACACGTGCATTGACACTTGACAAAAAACACGTCTGTGGTACTAGAGTGACCGTACGACCTCTATTTACTGGACATGTCTGGTTCGGGATTTCTAAATTGCCTAAAATGCCCGGGTTTTGGCTGTTTTCCTTTTGACGTTCTCTCTACAGTCTTCATACATTATATGTACATTTGCATTGCTTTGACTGTTCTCTGTAGGACCCACCTTCTTGCATGCCACAATTGGTCGATTATGTGCAATGCCTGCATGCTACTGGTCAAACCACTTTTCAGTCATTACCTTCAGCAAATATAAAAAGAATATGAAAACAAAGACAGCACTTGGACATCTTAGGCAATTCCAGCCAGGACATGTCAAGGAAAAAGAGGACACACAGTCACCCACCCTGTGAGGTACTTCAGTTTTATTTTCTCCTTGCCAGCACTGAATGAAGTGTGTAGAGATGTATAATTCGCCTCCAAAGTCCAAATTTGTTCATATACACCCATGTGCACATCTAGACAGAATCTATACCGCATTATCCTGGTATACAGTTGCAATTTATTTCATTTCACCAGGAGGGGAATTGGAAGCAGCATTTGCTCAATGGGGGAAACCTGATATGGGTCTCACACAGGGTGCATTGGCCATTTTCCAGCTACCGATCAATTCATGAAGGAGTGCTCTGGCACATGGAAACTACATTATATGAGGCTAATGATGCAAATGGACATAAAATAATGGAAATAATGAGATGAATATCCAGTCTGGCCATCAGTTCCATTGACAGAGGAATTACTCATTCAATTCCCTCACTGACACAGGAAATGGCTTAACGTCATATTTTAATAACAAGGTGAGTCTTGTGGGAGGCAGCAGGAAGACAGCTTTTCAGCCACTGAATTAGAGCAATCCACTCTTTGCCTGAAAAACATATCATAATGTAACAGTCTAATAAATCAACGTCAATAAAATGAAATATGCATATTAGCTATGAAATCAGATGCTGCATTCAGCCATTGCGCAGAAGTCCATTCTAGCGAGGGGTTAACATATCAGTTGCTCTGCATGGCACACCCCCGTTCTCCATCTTTCTGTCCATTTCCCTCCATCCTCTCTCTTCCTCAGCGGGTAGCAGAGGAGAGGTGATATCTGTGACGCCGACAACAGAAACATTTCTCCATGTGGTGTTTATGCAAATGGAAGTCGTGTAGGTGGAGAGGCAACAACATTGCCCCGATGATGACTAATACTTTTGTCTCATGATACATATTGCTGTTTCTCATGCACAGATTTTGCTGGACTTAATGGCTACTTGTAAGTGTCCTTTAAAAGCCTTTTGAAATAGTGAAAACAATTTTTAATGCCATGAAAGAAACACTCTTAATCACATCACTTTGATCTAGGAGATCCCGGTTAATTATATAAATGCGCTAAAATAAATGAAGGACGTGAGAAATAATTTATGAGCTACTTGCCACTATTAATGCATTTCACATTTGTGGCTTCACTTGAGTTCACTTGTGCACTGTCCATTATATAAAAACACACATTGGTGCTTCTATTCTAAACTCTCACATACACTTCCCTCCTTCTCTCATTACACAAGCACACACCTGAACTGCACCTGTTATCAGTCCTCCATACCTGGTCAAGAGCCCTGCCACATCACCATGACAAAATCAACATTTTGTTACCAAACAGTCTGTACAACATACAGAGAGTATATGTAGATTAATAAGGGATTGACAGTGGGGTAAACTGTGCCACACTCTACAAAACAGAGGCTTATTTGTCACATGACCATATGTTTAGAAAGAGCCCTTCATTTACAGTTGCCGACTTCTGCATGCCAAAATAATGAATCTACATGTAGGTTAAATTAATTTAATATCAAAGCAATTTGATTCAGCTCTACAAATTGAGGTTTTTTTTTTTTAGTTTTTTGAATTGCCAGAGTAAAAAAACCATGGAAACTTTGTTAAATTATTAAATAAAGCATTTTTCCCATAATGTTGAATTGGGAAAAATATGGAACTATAACTAAAAATACAACTGTGAAATTTGTTGTACAATCAAATATCTAAATATTAAAAATGTTCTGACTGGTATCTACAAAATTAAGACACTGGAATGAGGGTAACATATTAGTAAACTATGTACATTTTGTAATGTAAATTGTTCATGTTGCAATTGATTCAACTTACCCACAACATGAAGCAGCTACCTTTTTCTGAGAGGTCATATTTCATATTTCTTCTAGATGTATTCTTATTTCAGTTGTTAACATTCCTGATGTATAATTGGACATATTAGATCTTTTTCCTTGCACAGAAGCAAACTTAAAAATGACACAGCTTACCCCACTCCCCATATAATTTCCCTAAGATTCCACTAGAAGGTATTTTGGATTGGCGCAATCAACATGCATTGTATGCAGCGGCCTAAAATAGCTGTGCACTCCAACTCAACCTTGACACGTTGAAAGAAAAAGGTGTGTACGATCCTGAAGTGTAAACACATCAGCGTCCTGTATAGGTCATGCAACCTGAGCTCCACTGGATGCCACTGTCACCGAAACGTTTAGCATGTACCACCAGCAGGGTTCCACCTCGAAGAGGAGATCAAAGTTAAAATTACGAGGAACATTATGTTCCTTCGGAATTTCCCACGTCCCTACTGACCTGTTGCCTGCGGGAGGTTGCGGCACCATCCTCGGCGGCGCTCTCCAGTCCTTCCCCCTGGTGAGCGGGCGCTCCATTCATGTCCAGTACCGCATCCACCATCTCCAGCTGTCGTCCTCTGAGAAGGTCCAGCTCCATTATGCCGGCCAGAGTGGCTTTCAGCCGCTCTCCAATACGAACCCGCTCGCTCCCTGACCATAGCGAATTCACACAACCGCGGCGTCCGGCCATTGTGCGCGCAAAATCGGTTTCGAGGCAGACACGGTGGTCGCCGGTGAACGGGAGGGCTCACTGCTCGCCTCTAGCCAGAGTACTGACTGTCAATGCAGCATGAGCGCTGTGTGACATGAGCAACACCGGAGCCGACGCTTAAAATTCAGAGTCCGTAACAACGTATCACGAAAATGAAGTACTGTGGCCACTCAACTTTCGCACTGAGCCACATGTAACAAAGGCATACTTTTAAGGTCCTAATTTCCACCCCCGAAAAATCCTTTCCCACCTAACCGTTTTGAGACGCCACAACCATCACGTCAGCTATCATTCGCTTCATGATGATGATGATGAAGAAGATGATGTGGATTGAATCATATGCGACAGTCTTGCACACAGCTCACCGCTGTGAAGAAAAGAGTATGAATAGGGAGGAGTTAGACGTGAAAGCTCGCTGCTGATTGGCTGGGGAAGTTTTCGAACAGAATTGACCAGCTTTTTTTAAGACGAGGAATGTGAATCTGCTAGTTAGTGCGATGTGTTGAGACTGCAGCGTAGCAAGACTTGTTGCCTAATATTTAATGCAAACTTGAATTGTGTTCATTTATCGAATTTAAAGACTAAAAATGAGTCGGACAGATTTTTTGATTCACCCCAGTGATTCGAATCTATTAGAATCGTTGAATTCGTTCACTAGAAAGATTCTTTCGCGCACTTAAGAGGCAAAAATGAGTGGAAGGATTCGTTCACTTAAATCATTCACGAACCACTACTAGAGAAATATTAGATCACGTTCAACTATGCGCAAATAAAGAGAAAAATAATGACCCACATTGTGATTGAAAAGAGTGTGCTGTTAGTTTTATGACATGTAGCCTATTACCCTACTTTGTGTACTTTTCCAAATGATCAAATATCCGTTTGGTTTTGTTGGTTTCAAATAGCAGGTTCTTGTATCGGCTGCTATGAGACGAGAATCCACTGTTGACACAAACGACCAAGACTGTTTCTAACCAGCAGGTGACAGTATCTGCATGTCTAACCTGCGCCTATACAAACAAGATTTCCATCAGTAATCGTTTAATCACTTTGACACAAGGGTAGGAAGAGTCAAATGTAGGTTGGATATTCCATGTAGGCCTATCCATGCTGGATATAGAGTTTTGTTTATACTGAAACCAAATCACAAATGAAAACATAAGATAAAAATAAATAGATAATATAATACATGTTTCAACATGATGCATAGAATAATGTATGTAAAATCAATTTGTTAATTTATTTACATTTACATTTACATTTAGTTATTTAGCAGACGCTTTTATCCAAAGCGACTTACAAAAGAGATTTATAATTTATAAAATAGTTACAATTGCGATTCATTTGACTCTGAAAGAGTATTCTGAAGTTTAGGCAAAATAAATGAAACCGGCCTATAGCACAATATTTTCTGCATAGCAGCTCTTTCTTACTTTTCATCACTCTCTTAAAACTAGACTATTCATAGGCAAACTTCCTGCTGAAACCATCAAACTAAATATGAAACCAAACTCTGGCCGTTCTCATCCACTTGAAGTTTTTTTATCCACTTTTCCCACAAACATAATTTCTGTTTATAAAATCCTAATAATTTACATAATCTGTTTGCATATATTGCACTGATATGAGCACCTTTAAGTTAGATCCATCAAAATTCATATGTAACTTTTCAACCTGCTTTGAAATTCCACGGTTTAGTTAAGGTTAACTTTTAAATGGTTACGTTTAAACGCTTCAAACACACTTTTACTCTTGGTATGCATGTCTAAAGAGTTTTGTTTAAACTAATATGCCAAACCCTATTGTTATCCTTGGCCTTGTTAATGTTTCATATAATGTCCATCAGGAACATTATGTACACTGTTTATTTCATATATCTCTTTGACCTCATTGAGAATGGGAGCATGGTAAGGATGGGCCTTAGGGAAAGTGGAAAAACTGGCTTTTGTTCCAAACTTTGAGGCGTTTGGGCTCTGTTTCACAATGGTTATGCAGTCCGTAAGGTCATACTAACCTCATTGTGTTTGGGGCTCAGTCATCTATCACAAAAACTCAAAGGACAGTTCACCCAAAAATGAAAATTCTGTCATACTCACCCCTGTCTCATTCCAAAACTAACAGTATATGAAAACATAAATTTTACATACATATATATATATATATATATATATATATATATAATTTGTATGTGTTTGTAAGTTGGATGTCTGTACATGATTCATGAATTTTTGACTAAAATTCTGTGATTTCATCTATTTTTCAATACAAAGAATGTATTCAAAATGCGTCACACCCTGCGGCATAAACGGTCTACTTGAATATGCAGCACATATAGGCCTTCGCTTGTGTTTATCCCGTTAGTGTTGAGCTTAGGGAACTCCGTTTCTCACGTCTGTCACGTCTGTTGTTCACTGCCGTGATTAGTAATTAAGCTGTCATGGCACTCACTTTAGAAAAAAACGGAGCTGAACTTCAAATAACCGCTGTCTGTGAATGTTTTGCTCCATTTACAGCGACCTCTTCATTATTGATCGAGCGCGAGGACGGGAGAGGCTCTGAAGAGGTTTTGAAGAGCTTATATAACGGTTCATGTCCTAATATCATCGCAAGGTCTTTAATTACGCGCAAGCACTTCTCATCTTTTCACACCTCAGACTGTCCTCCCCTAAACACACACACCAGTATAAAGGCCGAGCCCAGCGAGCTGAAAGCAGGCATTTAAGACAACCTCCACCCGCGGGGACTTCGTCAGCCCGGGAACAGCCTCCTCCAGCCTCGCCAAACTCCAGTAGAATGCCTCCCTACGAGAAATCCATGGAAATCATGCCTTTCAAGCAAAGGAAGTGCCTCGGTAGGTCATGACATCAACATTCAACTCTTGCATTTTAATAACCCCTTACGTCACTTGTTGGGGAAACATTTAAAAATATGTTGTATGTTGTGTAGGCCTATTTTAAAATAAAATAAATGCTAAATTAAATTCTTTTTTACGTAAACATTTTATTGAATATATATATATATATATATATATATATCTTTAAAATACTCTTGACATATCATACTAGATTTGATAGGTTTTATGAAAAAAAATCTCAAATGTGGTTGGTAAAGATACTATTCAGCCTCTTATGTACTTTTTTTTTAGTTCTTCTTGTTTTATAGCCTATTAATTGTAAGGAAAACCGTTTCTGATTCTCAGAAAAACTAACAAAAAATGCAATGCAATCCAACAAGAAGAAAAGCAATGCAACAAGAAGAAATCATGTTACAAAGTGACAAAGATGATGTCTGCACTATTTTAGAATAATTTTAAGTAAAACAATGTTCCATTCTAAGAAAAATGAATAATAATATTTGTTCTTCCAATGCAGCAACAAGAAAAGATGAAGTCTGCACTGTTCGGTCTAAGTTCCCCAATAAATTACCAGTAAGATACCTTTTTTAATATTTCCTCTTAAAAGAAAAAGGAAACAAAAGTTATTTTTATACTTAAGAAATTTTGTTTTGTATTTTAGGTAATTGTGGAGCGATACATTCGGGAGAAAAAACTTCCCCTACTGGACAAAACCAAATTTCTTGTCCCACATGAGCTGACATTAGGGCAGTTCCTCAGTCTGCTCAGGTGTGTAGACTCTCTCTCTCTCTCTCTCAATTACATGATGCAGTTTTAGCTGCATGTGTCAGTTTTTGCAGCTCAAAAGAAAATGAGTCATGGCTTGTTTTCTTGAGTCAGTGTAAATGTGTGTTTTTATGAAGAGTGAATCAGACCTGTGCAGCTGTGCCACGTTGCTTCAATCACTGGATCGCTGTATGAAGCACCGCCTGAAGTTTCAACCAATTATTTTCACTCTTTCTCTTTCAGAAGTAAGATAGCACTAGAGGCATCTCAAGCTCTGTACCTACTGATCTCAGGAAAGAACATGTCCTGTTTGTCAGCCAGCATGGGAGAAGTTTACTCACAGTTCAGAGACCCCGATGGCTTCCTCTACATAACCTACGCATCCCAGGACATGTTTGGATGAAAAGACCCTCGAAAATGAGCATGACACATAGATCACCTCACATACCTCCAGAATGATGCCTCTCTGAGATCATAACTCTCTATTGCTGCTAAATGAAGACTCTCACAGTGCACCACACCTAAAACCACACAGACCACCAACTACACTTGGCCGAGAGAACTCTTCTGACCTCATTTCTTAGTAGTTGAGATGTCTTTGAGGCTAATATTGAAGCATAATCAGCAGCTTTGAAAGAGATTACAACTGAGCCATCTAATATGAAGAACAGAAAAGTGATGTCACTTGCACTACTTCTCAAGCCGCTCAGTCATGAGGCTCCAACACAAAAAAGGACGTCCTGTCCCTCAAAGGACCTGGGATGTCCTGTCACAATGAGACAGGGTTTGTTCGATGCTGGTTTCCTTTCCTTGTTCTTTCTGTGACTGTGCATGTGTGTTTCTAAAACAAACACAGAGGAAATGGACAAACAAAAAAACTATTAAGCACCTACTGGAATGAAAATGAGTGCAAACAACACAGTCATTATGTACTCAGCTTCAAATGCGGTTGGAAAATCCTCAATAAATCAGTTTAGTCCTTTTAACTGAATGTCTGGTTTTATTTGATTCCATCTATTCTGTTAAAGTGGTTTATTCTGTACAACAGGGAACTAAGATTAACATGGTGACATACACCATGGGGTGGGGACCTAATTTGCTTACTTTTCATTTGGTTATTTCTAATGGGCAGCTTAAAATAAACAATACAGCCAGTAAGTGATGGTTTACATACTCATAAACATGCACCAAGCAGTGAAGCAATTCTCTGCTAGAAATCTGAGTCATTGCTTTTTAGTCTCACACCTCTTCTAAAGATGCATCACCCTTTTACACATGGCTGTTATTAACCAGCATCTCTAATAAAAGGGTTTAGGTTGCTGTGTCAGTAAGCAGGAGGTGCTAAATGGGTCAGGTCTAACAAATTATATGGATATAAACAATTTAAAAGCTGTGAATTGCATGTTAGTTCCCCTCACAATCACACTTTATTCTTATCTGGCAAAGCTGTTTTAATGTAAGATTAAGCACAAATATAGGGTGGTAATTTTAAACCCTTCACATCTGCATTCTTACTGTCACTTAGGACATTACTGGGAACTTTAGCACCTTCCTGCAAAGTGTGTTGTGAAATCAAATGCATTAACTGGGAAATGGCAATGAGAAAGTTCAAACAGAGGTAAACTGAGGTTTTTATCGGGCAGAATGCATGCTGATAAGGTAATAATGAAATGCACATATCACTGCCAAAACAAAACTGTATGTGTGTGTATATATATATATATATATATAAAATCTCAAAAGAACAGCATTTACTTGAAATATATATTTTTAGTGACAATGTAAGTCTTTACTGTCACTTTTGATCAATTTAATGTTTCCTTGCTCAATAAAAGCATTAATTTTGTTAATGCTTCGTTAAAAAAAAAATCTGACTCAAAGACATTTTGAGATGTAAATAATGTAAACAAACCAATGTGGAACCAATAGGCAGTCTTTTTCTTTTCAGCCAAAAAAGTGTTGCAAGAAGGTTTACATTACACCAAACTAATACAGTAACTAAGTAAGCCAGCTGCATAAGAGGACAAAATAGTGATCAACTTCTAATAGCTGCCAAAGGAAAGAAGACTCTGTACAGTAAAGCCTCAACATGCCTCAACATAACTTGATAAGCAGAGAGAAATACGATTCTGTCATTGCATTACTCCCATTCCAAACAAGACCTCACATTTTCCACTCTAACTCAACATCTCTGTTGATGCAGATACATCATTTTCTGTCAGCACTCACGAAAACAGATGACAGATAAATGTACACATCTTTCACAAATGTCAATGGTGGTGTTTGTTTCCAAAGGTTTCACTACACAATGCAATTTAGAAAATGTTTCTAAATGCAGAAATCAAGCAGTCTTTGAAGCACAGCTTACAAACGGGCTCTTTTATTGGTCTATGCAATTGCTGTATTCAAACAAAGGTGAGCATTTCAGATCCCAACATCCCAAAGGAAAGTAAAGATACACCCTCAAAAATGACAGAATACATTGATATATAGTTTAGAGATATTAAATCAAAAGAAAACAGTATTCAAAAAACAGATAAAATAGCTCTAAAGGAAAAGAATAAGTTAAAGAAGTTATAGAAAAAAATACAGCAATCAAAATTTTGGAGTTACATACCATATATTGTATATTTTCACATTTGTTTCAATTCAACTCAATTTTCACCTGCTGCTTTACAATCTCAATCAAATGCCCATTAAATAGTACCATAGAACTGCAATCAATTTTAATTCTTTCTGTGCTCATAGTGGTTTCTCCATTTCCAAGCCATATTAAAAATTAAGAAGAAAGAAAAAGTCTCTCACTGGCACATTAGTTCTTGGTTTGTCTTCTCAGTCCTATCATTCTTAGTCAAGCTTTTTTTGATTAAGACAGAAATCGAGTTCCTGAAGACTGGTTAGACGACTGAATGGTCAAAACAAGCTAGAAGATGGCTTGGGCACTTTGGAATGTAGCTGAGAGCCACTGCGATCCAACCAACTCAAGCCGGCTCTTCAATTCTGCTCCTGCCGTTTGGAAGGTGGCACAAGGTGAGCAGGCAGTTTGGCCGGAAGCTCATGCCCCTCGAGCTTTACCTTGATCAGGTGATTCGCAAGTGCAAACTCTTCATCATCCAGATAGCCATCTTTGTCAACATCTGCCAGAGTCCAAACCTTTCCAAGCACTGTGTTTGGCAGCTTGGACTTCATCATCTCCTTCTTAGCCGTGGCACCGGATATCTTCCCATTAATTGGCGAGAGCGTGTAGAATATTTCGTCATAGGATGGCTTATCACGGCCCACGATCCATTCCAGCTCATCGATGCCTTCACCTGCACCTTCTCCATATCCGTGACCAAACGGCCCGTTCATGGTTCCCTCAAATGCACCACCCTTCACTGACTGGCTGGGCATGGCGGCCTCCTCCTTACGGACCAGCGTCATGAGCTTAGCGATGTCGTTACCTAACATGTCTTCCACTGACTCCAGCAATTTTGGTTTAAAGGCGGGAAATCTGGTGAAGTCCTGAACAGCTAGCAACTCCTGCAAAAAAATAAAAATAAAAAATAAAAATTGTGTTGTGTTTTTCTTTTTAAAGAAAAGATCTTTATAAAACTTTAATTTATTGGATAAAAATTCATATAACATCATACCTGCATTTTCTTTAAATTAGGAAAGTCTCCTGGTGAAATGTTGTGCTCTTTCTGAATCTTTTCATATATAGCGCCCAAGTTGTTAATAAGCTCTTTCTTCTTCGAGTCTTTGCCAAATACACTTGGCATCTCTTTCTTCAGAGCACTGATAATGTAAGCATGTACCTAAAAGGAAAGTAATCAATGGACTTGAATTAAATACAAATAGCATTTGTGCAGTTTAGCGTGTCAGAACTACACTTTTCAAGTATTAGGTCATCATAAAATGAAAATAAGAAGTGAAACTCTGTGAAACCAAAATTTAGTACACATTTATTGGGGTTTAAAGTTCATAAAAATATCCAGATAAAAGGCATTTTCACAGACCAACACACTGAACTTCAACCCTCATAATCAAGAGAGGAAAAACTTAAATAACTTTTCCTATTTATATTTTAAAATTTAAGTTATTAAATATAAGTTACTCCAGTCTTCAGTGTCACATGATCCTTCAGAAATCTTTCTAATATGCTCATTTGGTGCTTTATAAATTCTTAACAATTATATAATTATAAATGCCTTTTCTATCATTTTTGATCAACTGAATGCATCCTTGCTGAATAAAAACATTAATTTCTTTTTTAAAAAAATGTTACTAATCCTAAGCTTTTGAATGCTAGTGTAAATGTGCAAAAACTGTCAGTTTCACCTTAGCGAGACGTGCTCTTTTGATCAGATCGTTGAGTTTCCGCAGAGCTGCATTCTGGGGAAGACTTTGAATATCCCGAAAGAGGTCCTGCTCCTCTGCTTCAAACAGCTTCCTGTTGTCTGCGATCAGAAGTGGCTGAGCCCAAAACGAGCCGATATACACTCGGACCACCTCAGGGGTGTTGATGATCTTCCCCAGTGACCACATGAGGGCACCATACACCCTCATCAACTGCTGGGTGCTGATCTGGTCAGCTTTGTTCAGAACCACACGCATCTTGTCCTCATGGTTTTTCAGGGCCTTGATCACCTCTGAGAACTCATCAGAAATGTCCAGCTTGTGGGCGTCGAAGAGCAAGATGATTCTGTCCACTCGTTCGGCAAACCACTCGAGAACTGCTGCAAAGTCATAGCCTGCGATTGAGATGAGTTAGAAAGAAGTGCATTAGATTGGGCCCAAAATCAAAGCTCTAGAAAGAGGAAGTCAGCAGGGCTGCATGCAACATGCTTTATTTTAGAAAAGGAGGTCAGGGATAATGGATTTGATTAGTGACTGTGTCATCTGATCTCAGTGAATTCAGAAAACTGTAAACAGCAACTATAAAGCCATGTATTCCGAGAGATAGAGATCTGCTGCCTGTGAAATCCCCAGTGTAGAGGAACTGAATGGCATCTATCATCATTGTGCACCTATTTATTTTCAGTAGAGAACCTGTGGTGGTACTGGCTAGGTAATAACCAAAGAAAAAAAACTTTTTAGGAAAAGTTTGGGTGATTCTTTAACCTACAAAAATCATGATATAAATTGTGGTTTTTGGATATTTATGGAAAAACTATAAGCAGAAAGGAAAAATGAAAACAACAACCTGAGGTTAAAGTGAAGTGTAAACTCCAAAGATTTGCATCAAAGAAACTATTAACCAAAATCAGCAATAAGACTGTCAGAACTATAAAAAATACACATGGTATGAATATGAGATTAATATAAAAAAATATTATATTTTAAAATTTTAAATCAAGAAAATTACAATAATTTAAATTATATTTATTTTAACCTATCATATTTAAGTATAACACGTTAAATTAATAAAAATGTACCAAAGAAAAAAAGACAAACACTATTTTAACCAACAATAATTTTAACAAACAGTAAAAAAAAAAAAAAAAAAAAGACAGGAAGACATTTATGGGAAAACTACATGCAGAAAGAAAAAAACACGAGGTTACAGTAAAGTCTAACCTGTTACCAGGCTGTCAGAACTATAAAGAAAGAAAATATGATATGGATATGAGGCTGATAAAAATAAATACATAAATAAATAAATAAAATAATTTACATTACAAAATCTTTAAATTAACACAATCAATTAAATTTTTATATTTATTTTAAATTATTATATATTTTAATTTAGTCCAAACATTTTAAATTAATAAAAATGTACAAAAAGAAAAAGAAAAAGACATACTTTTTAAATGATCACAAAATAAATTATTTTTGAAAGTTGCACTGAAAATCTACACAGCCCCTCGGTTTGAAAAAGCATGATACAACTGACCAAGCATTTATGAAATTCAGAAAGAAAAATTTAAAAACTATTACAATAAAAAAAACAACAACAACTGTAGTTGTCTGTGAGAGGTGCTTCTGGGAAAACAGTTTCTGAGTAAAATCTCACATGACCCTGTACCACAGGAACTTTTAGTTCCACATTTTAAACTGGACGCCAGCTCATAACCCTATTTCCAGCCATTTGCCGTAAACACACCTTCCCAGATGGATGAACTCCAGTTGCAACAGTAAACGCAAGCGGAACAATGACATCATAATGGCAACACATGGAGCACAAAGGCCGTTTGAGCTGCAGTCAGACAGAAATGCTCAAATGGGCTTTCATGCTTAATCCCACACAGCCACAGCTGCGGGACAGTCTGCTGTGTCTCTGCTGGGACTAGTGGTGAGGAAGCCTCAGGGTCTACTCTGCAGCATGACTGCTGTGTGACTATGGTATGCGGGGGCACCTTGATCTCAGTATCTAGTTACTGGCTCAACGGGCCCCAAAAGGGACAAAAGGGTCACATGACTTCTTGAGACATATCCTGTAACAATGCCACATTTCTGTTTCTTAACAGCGGTCTCTTTGTGATGTTGCTATCTGTATCTACAGTTGTATTCTGCAGTGAGTTGACATACAGGCCAACTCAGCATTTCCTTCTGATTCTTCCTGTTCACAGATGAATGAGAATGGAGTTGAAGCATAATATCAGAGAGTGACTGTGTGAAATATTGGACAACTCAACAAAACACAAGTACAAGCTACCAGTCATATGATGACGCATCCCTACCCACAAAACCTTTTCAGTGGTATTAAAAGAGGGAACTGGGAACAATGTGGTCAGGATTATTTTGGCACAATAGTTTTATTCCTACTGACATTAACATTAGGCCAGCGGTTGCTTTTAGACAAACTTGTCTGAGCAGCTCTGACATCCTGTTTTTGTTACATCTTCACTTAACGAAGCACAGCATAAATGACTATTATTAGTGGAGAAAAAGATATTCAAACATTTCCTGTATTACAGAAAATCCACTTAAGACTTTAAACAAAACAGTGAGCAGGAAAGGAAGTCAGACTTGTTTTACTTGCTTTTCAGTGCAAAAAACAAACAAACAAATAAACTTAAATTTACATAAGTTCACAATAAAGAGTCAGACTCAAAAGATTTGCATGAAATGAACTTAAGTATTATGCTAAAACGCACTGGCTAATAAATGACACAAAATAAACTAAAAGAGAGTGCATATAATAAGTCCTATAATTATTTATGTGAAAGGAAAGGGAAGTGACAAAGAAGATAGAGTACTAAAATTTATGAATGATAAAAGGCAAAATAATCCTTGCAGAAAGAAATGATCAATCAAAAAAATGTCAGGCTATAAACAAAGTCAATTTCAAAATTATAGATATGAGGGTGTACAAAACAAAATAACCCTAACCCCCCAAATTTTATTTTATGAATGTATTATTAATTATTGTAATTATCTTAAAAAATGTTATATTATATATTTTACATATCCTAGTTAATTTAATGATTTTAATGAACATTTTAAAGTAATACAAATTTAATAAAAATATGGATTTTTTTTTTTTTTTTTTTATTGTTGATTTTGGTTGTTGTTAATTAATTCATATGTAAAAATAAAATAAGCCAGAAAGCACCCAAGGCTGCTGACCTCTGCTGATCCTTTGTTTTTCCCCTGACAGGATGCCTGGAGTATCGATGATACTGATGCTCTCCAAGACGGGGTTGTTTAACTGAGCACACATGAACCTGCGTGGAGAGAGAGAGAATGTCATGCCATACAAGGAAAGTAGAAGAGACCGTAACAGGTTTGGTGAGATTTTAAGCCACAATATTACACCACTCTCTTTCACCTCTTTTTCTCATTGTCTGAAAATACTATGGAGAGCAAAAGTAAAAATGTTTGACAAACAGATTTTATTAACATTAATATTTAATCACATAACAACAATTGCTCAATTTTACAAAAACAACAAGAATTTTTTACTTCCTTGTGCAACTACATAAATGTTTCAGTCAGCATGAGATCGGGACTGAAATTGAAATCTCAAGAACATCAGTCTCATTCTGTAATAACATGAAATGATCTTAACAGTTTTTCTCCCTGTCATCCTACAGCACTGCCTAACCACCTGCTAATTCACACATGCGAATCTCTGTCACGAGACTGAATCTTACAGCTAGAACTTTCTTAATGAACAGAAACCACTAGAGTGAAGCTGTTTCCCACAGACATCAAGAACAAGACACATATAGGATTAGGACATAGGCTTCCTTTAAAGGCTTACTCCACCCCAAAATGAAAATTTTGTCATTAATCACTTACCCCCATGTCGTTCCAAACCCGGAAAAGCTTTGTTTGTCTTCGGAACACAATTTAAAGTGCCCCTATTATGCCATTTTTAAGGCTGCTAATATTGTTTTATGAGTCTCCTAAAACAGGTTTACATGCATCTCAGGTCAAAAAACAGTTTAGTTTTCTCAAAAAATAGCTTTAATTTTACCTCATTTCTAAATGATTCCTAAACGACTCGTGCGAAGCAGTTCGAAGAATCAGTCTCTCTAATCTCCGCCTTTCCGTGAGCACTCACTGCTGTGATTGGTCAGATGGCGCAGTCCTTTGTGATTAGTCTACCGCGTACAGCGCGAATGACAGCCACGTGCGGACATTATGCAAATGTGTTACTTTGTGACGTACAGCCGTAACAGAATAAGATTCAAATTCCTAACGACTCGTTTAGGCGATTGGGAGCCGACTCTTTTTTTTGATAGACAATAACATTACATATCGTGCACTTTTGGCTTCACAACTCAGCAGAAAGTTTATGTTCACATACTGCTACATGACACACTGCATGAAAGGTAATATTCAAAAACGCATAACAGGGGCACTTTAAGATATTTTGGATGAAAACCAGGAGGCTTGTGACTGTCCCGCAAAAAGTATTCTCGTAGCTTCGTAAAATTACTTTTGAACAACCGATGGACTATTTTGACGATGTCTTTCATACTTTTCTGGGCCTTGGCAGTGTTAATTACTGAGCAGTCAATGGGACAGTCACAAGCAGTTTTCATCCAAAATATCTTAAATTGTTTCCCGAAGAGGAACGAAGTTTTTACGGGTTTGGAACGACATGGGGATATGTGATTAATGACAAAATTCTCATTTTGGGGTGGAGTAACCCTTTAAAAAAAAAGCACCATTTACCATAATATTCCATAAGTAATTTCTCTCCAATGGTTTTGTCATTTTTTAAGCTTGTTTACAGGGAAAACTTTGATGTAGGCCATGTCAAGGGACTGCAAAACTGGATATGTTAAAGAAAAAAAAAAAACAAGTAGGCTTCGTGATTACATTCCATTGTACTTACTGTTTGACAATGCTCTTCTGCGTCATCTAATAACAAAATTCAACAAATTTGGATGAGAGACAGAGAACAGAACATGCAACACTAAAACAGCTCACCCACCCTTTTCCACCAGGCAAAAAAAGTTCCTGGAAGACGTGATCTAACTGCAGTGTAAAGTATCATAAAATATTAAATACTTACAATACCGAGTTACTAATAAATAGCTAAGTATTCCTTTCAGAGACAAACGTGCTGACCAGTCTGCACTATTCAGACAAATTCCCTGTTACGCAAAAGATGAATTTCTCAAATTTGAATACGTACACGAGTTTTACATTTTGAAATATTCAGAGGTCTGAAAATGGAACCAGTTTACACTGCTTTTATAATCCATAATTTCACAACGACCACAAATAATCACGTGACCAACACTAAGAGTGGAAAAAAGGGAAATATGTTCAAAGTGAAACACCATTATTATTATTATTATGTTGTGGGTTTTATGGTTCTCTGTTTGGAACCAAATATTTAATTCTGCTGCATCAGCCTTGAACTCTTTTTAAACAAGCATATGGCAGAGTGCTGGTAATCCCAGGCTGCTTCAATCCGCTTGAGTAGACTCAACATCTGACACCACCCAGAAATCTGCTACAGTTATTTTACAGGGAATGTGGAAGTTATTCAGACTGGCATCACATAACATCACACATGTACTGCACATGGGCTAAATGTCCTGGTTAGGTGTTGCCTCATCTGCTGTAATTGTGTGATAGTAGGTAAGTTAGTTAAAACAAACAGACTAACAGCTCAAGACAAACTCCAGTTGAAGAACATGGCCTGTGTGACACCTGCTCTCAGCATATGCCATGACTCAATCCACCACAGGCGGAAACTCTGAGACGCAATTTTTTAGAAACTGAATAATGACTGTATTACTGTGAGGTCATAATTAAAAACAAATGGATACTGTAAAGCTCCTTTTGTCTAAGCTACTAAAAATATATATTAAAACACCTATGATGAACATTATAATATATTTATCATTTAAAGCAATTATGTTTCAGAATATTCTATTATTTTAATAGATTATTATTATTTTATTCACCACTATTCTGTTTACCAAAGTCAGTGTGACAACCAACATGCAGAAAAACAATCTGTTGCCATGACAGGAAAACCATTAAACAGAGAGGACTCATTTAGCGTAGCGTATTATTTGTATATATGTGTATGTATGTATATATATATACATACATAAACACACTGCTCAAAAAAATTAAAGGAACACTTTGAAAACACATCAGATCTCAATGGGGAAAAATATCATGCTGGATATCTATACTGATATGGACT
>JAFVLL020019701.1:19862-59210 GCA_021397915.2 Tor tambroides
TACTAAGACTGACGGAAAATGAAAAGTTGCGATTTTCTAGGCCGATATGGCTAGGAACTATACTCTCATTCCAGCGTAATAACCAACAAACTTTGCTGATGTACCATGGGTGCAGCAGGCGCAATGATATTACGCAGCGCCCGAAAATAGTCCCCAGCTAGGTAACTACTTATGATATAGCTGGGGACTACTTTCAGAGAAAAGTGTTTCACTGTCCATCAGTCTTAGTACACGACATGACTACAGAAGAGTCAAGTTTTAAATAGGAAAAATATCAAAACTCTTTGGTCATTTTTGAGCAAGATGCTAATGGTCTAATCAGATTTAATGATCTATGCTAAGCTACGCTAAAATTGCTACCGCCAGACTCGGAGATCAGCTGAATGGATTCGAAAATGGTAAAACTCAACTGTTTAACACTTAGGGAGTTGGAAAATGAGCCTATTTTCAAAAAAAAGTGGAGTGTTCCTTTAAGGGTATGGAACGACATTAGGGTGAGTAATTTATGACAGAATTTTCATTTTTGTGTGAACTATCCCTTTAATATGCTCAACTAAAATTACAGAATTCTCATCAAGACAATGTTCACAACTAAAATGAGATTTTATTTTGTGCTTTGTGCTGTGAAATTTTTTTGTGCTTCATCAACATGCAATAATACATTTACATAATGAGTGATGTACGTAGCCCTGAAATCAGAGATCCTCTCCTCGAAATACAATCACAGCTGGTCACTGGAGGTGCATTTGAGACGCATTAATGTAAACAGCAATTTGTCTCAGCTGACCACTTGTGATCGGATCACCAGACACAGATGTTAATACCAGGATAGAATCATGTATCTGTGATGTATTTATTTACAAAACAGTACACCTGTAAGGAGAAACCACATCATTAGCCCGGTGACTTTATGATGTATAAGCCTGCTTTCTGAGAGGATTTTAAAAGACTGATAAACTGAGGTCCATCAAGGGAAAGCTTTGGTTAAAGTTCAGAAGTTTTGAATCCCTTATCTACAAGAAGTGTTTATGGGGTTAGTTGTTTGTGATCCTCAATCTCCCCCCATTGCAAGGAATCTCCCTTTGCAGCACTTCTGAGGAATCCCATCAAACCAAGTGACTATTGTGCATATCCTGTTAAGTCCGATCAACCTTCTGTCAGACTTTTACACAGATAATGCAGGTGATGCATTGGCGAAATGAAAAAAGTCGGGGGAGGGCTGTTAATAAGCAGAGAGCGGAGAAAGACAGATGATGAAACAAAGGAGAGAGGGAGAAAAGACGGGGGATAATGGGTATTGAAAGACAGACTTTGACCAGGCTTATCTCTGCTCCAGCAGTTTACCCACAATTCCTGTCTTGGACTCTAAAAATATATATGTAAGGAAAAACATACAGAGTAAAGAGTGAGCAGGACATTCAGGGACAAAAAAGATGAAGGTGGAAAACTCATGGAGGGGGGGGCATAAAGAGACTAGATAGCAAAAAAAAAAAAAAAAAAAGAGTTTTGAAGAAAAGTAGAGAGCACGGGGGATGGGTTGCCTAGTGAGAGGAACAGCATGAAGGAGGCATCTCTTATGTGAGACCCCCTCCCAACCACCACCTCCACTCCTGGATATAACTGCCTCCCCCACTTCACTTCAGAGAACTGTCAGGCCTCTCCTCTCTTCCTGCCCTCTCTCTCCTTCTCTTTCGCTCTCTCCTTCTCCTCTCCTCGCCCACACATCCGATTTAGCAGCAATACTTTAACTCTCTCTTTGCTGGTTGAAAAAGAACCAACACGTGCATTGACATTTTCACATGCATTTGACAAAAAACACATCTAGGGTGACCGTACAACCTCTATTTACCAGCCATATCTGGCTCAGGATTTCTAAATTGCTTAAAAATGCCTGGGTTTTGGCTTTGTTTTCCTCTTTACATTTCTCTCTACAGTCCTCATACATTATATGTACATTTGCATCGGTTTGACCGTTCTCTGCAGATCCCACCTTCTCGCACACCACAATTGGATCAGTTATGTGCAATGCCTGCATGCTACTGGTCAAACTACTTTTCAGTCATTACCTTCAGCAAATATAAAAATAACAGGGAAATAAAGTCAACACTTGGACATTTTAGACAATTCCAGCCAGGATATGTCCAGGAATAAGACGACATAGTCACCCTCTTAGTTACTTCAGTTTCATTTTTCCTTGCCAACACTGAATGAAATGCGTAAAGACGTATAATTTGCCTCCAAAGTACAAATTTGTTTATATACACCCATGTGCACCTCTAGACAGAATCTATACTGCATTATCCCGGTTGCAATTTATTTCATTTCACCAGGAGGGGAATTGGAAGAAGCATTTGCTCAATGGGGGAAACCTGATATGGGTCTCACGCAGGGTGCACTGGCCATTTTCCAGCTACCGATCAATTCATGAAGGAGTGCTCTGGCACATGGAAACTACATTATATGAGGCTAATGATGCAAATGGACATAAAATAATGGAAATAATGAGATGAATACCCAGTCTGGCCATCAGTTCCATTGACAGAGGAATTACTCATTCAATTCCCTCACTGACACAGGAAATGTCTTAACGTCATATTTTAATAACAAGGTGAGTCTTGTGGGAGGCAGCAAGAAGACAGCTTTTCAGCCAAAGAATCAGAGCAATCCACTCTTTGTCTGAAAACCATATTATATATTTGAACCGTCTATTAAATCAACATCAGTAAAATGAAATATGCATATTAGCTATGAAATCTGATGCTGCATTCAGCCATTGCACAGAAGTCCATCCTAGCGAGGGGTTAACATATCATTTGCTCTGCATGGCACACCCCCGTTCTCCATCTTTCTGTCCATTTCCCTCCATCCTCTCTCTCCCTCAGCGGGTAGCAGAGGAGAGGTGATATCTGTGACGCCGACAACAGAAACATTTCTCCATGTGGTGTTTATGCAAATGGAAGTCGCGTAGGTGGAGAGGCAACAACATTGCCCCGATGATGACTAATACTTTTGTCTCATGATACATATTGCTGTTTCCCATGCGCACATTTTGCTGGACTGAATGGCTACATGTAAGTGTCCTTCAAAAGCCTTTTGAAATTGCGAAAACAATTTTAAATGCCATGAAAGAAACGCTCTTAATCACATCACTTTGATCTAGGAGATCCCGGATAATTATATAAATGCCCTATAATAAATGAAGGACATGAGAAATAATTTATGAGCTACTTGCCACTATTAAATGCATTTCACATTTGTGGCTTCACTTCAGTTCACTTGCACATTGTCCATTATATTAAAACACACAATGGTGCTTCTATTGTCAACTCTCACATACACTTCCCTCCTTCTCTCATTATTACACAAGCACACACCTGAACTGCACCTGTTATCAGTCCTCCATACCTGGTCAAGAGCCCTGCCACATCACCATGACAAAAATCGACATTTTGTTACTGAACAGTCTGTACAACATACAGACAGTATGTGTAGATTAAAAAGGGATTGGTAGTGGGGTAAGATGTGCCCGTGGGTAAACTGTGCCACTCACAAAACAGTGTTATTTATCATGTTTAGAAAGAGCCTTTCATTTACAGTTACCAACTTTTGAGCAGTTTTTTTACTTTATGTTTTCTCTTTTGCGTGCCAAAGTAATTTTTTCTAAGCAGGTGAAATTAATTTCATATCAAAGCAAATTTATTCAGTCGGTGAATTGCCTGTGTACAAAACCATGTAAAATTTGTGCAAATTATTTCATTATTAAATAAAGCATTTTCCCCGTAATGTTGAATTGGTAAAAAATATGGAACTATTACTAAAAATACAACTGCAAAATGTTACATTTTATGTACAATCAAATCTTCGAAATATTAAAAATGTCCAGGCTGCTATCTACAAAACTAAGACATTGGAATGAGACTAACATATTAGTAAACTGGTTGAGTATATTTTTAATGTAAAATGTTCACATGTTGCAATGATTCAACTTACCCCCAAAATGAAGCAACTATCTTTTTCTGAGAAGTCACATTTCAAATTTCTAACAGATGTTTTTGAAAACAAGCTTCCTGATATATAATTGGACATATTAGATCTCATTTTTCCTTTCCCAGAGGCAAACTTAAAAATGACACAGCTTACCCCACTTCCGAATCCCCATATAATTTCCACTAGAAGGTATTTTGTATTGGCGCAATCAACATGCATTGTATGCAGGGGCCTAAAATAGCTGTGCACTCCAACTCAACCTTGACACGTAACGTTGAAGAAAAAGGTGTGTACAATTCTGAAATGTAAATACAGCAGCGTCCTGTATAGGTCATGCAACCTGAGCTCCACTGGATGCCAGTGTCACCGAAACGCTTAGCAGGTGCCACCAGCAGGGTTCCACCTCGAACAGGAGATCAAAGTTAAAATTACGAGGAACATTATGTTCCTTCGGAATTTCCCACGTCCCCACTGACCTGTTGCCTGCGGGAGGTTGCGGCGCAATCCTCGGCGGCGCTCTCCAGTCCTTCCCCCTGGTGAGCGGGCGCTCCATTCATGTCCAGCACCGCATCCACCATCTCCAGCTGTCGTCCTCTGAGAAGGTCCAGCTCCAATATGCCGGCCAGAGTGGCTTTCAGCCGCTCTCCGATACGAACCCGATCGCTCCCTGACCATAGCGAATTCACACAACCGCGGCGACCGGCCATTGTGCGCGCAAAATCGGGTTGGAGGCAGACACGGTGGTCGCCGGTGAACGGGAGGGCTCACTGCTCGCCTCTAGCCTGAGCACCGACTGTCAATGCAGCATGAGCGCTGTGCGACATGAGCAACACCGGACCCGACGCTTAAAATTCAGAGTCCGTAACAACGTATCACGAAAATGCAGTACGGTCGCAACTCAACTTTCGCACTGGCGCACATGTAACAAAGGCATACTTTTAAGGTCTTAATTTACACCCCCGAAAAATCCTTTCCCACCTAACCATTTTGAGACGCCACAACCATCACGTCAGCTATCATTCGGTTCATGATGATGATGATGAAGATGATGTGGATTGAATCATATGCGACAGTCTTGCACACAGCTCACCGCTGTGAAGAAAAGAGTATGAATGGGGAGGAGTTAGACGCGAAAGCTCGCTGCTGATTGGCCGGGGAAGTTTTCGAACAGAATTGACTAGCTTTTTTTAAGACGAGGAATGTGAATCTGCTGGTTAGTACGATGTGTTGAGACTGTAGCGTTGCCTAATATTTAATACAAACTTAAATTGTGCTCATTTATTAAATTTAAAGACTAAAAATTAGCGGAACAGATTTTTTGATTCACCCCAGTGACTCAAATCTATTTGAGTTTTTGAATTCGTTCACTAGAAAGATTCTTTAGCGCACTTAAAGAGGCAAAAACGAGTCGGTTCATGGAAGGATTCGTTCACTTAAACCATTCACGAACCACTAATAGAGAAATATTGGATCACGTTTTATGAGCAAATAAAGTATAAAAAAAATGATGACCCACATTGTGATTGAAAAGAGTATGCTGTTACTTTTATGACGTGTATTACCCTACTTTGTGTACTTTTCCAAATGATCAAATATCCGCTTGGTTTCGTTGGTTTCAAATAGCAGGTTCCTATATCGGCTGCTATGCGACGAGAACGTCCACTGTTGACACAAACGACCAAGACTGTTTCTAACCAGCAGGTGACAGTATCTGCCTGTCTAACACACACCAAACAAGATTTCCATCAGTAATCGTTTAATCACCATCACTCTGACACAAGGGTAGGAAGATTAGACAAATATAGTCAAATATAGGTTAGATATTCCATACAGGTCTATCCATGTTGGATATAGAGTTTAGATTATACTGAAACCAACTCACAAATGAAAACATCATATGAAAATAAATAGATAATATAAGACTAAAATAAAACCATCAACCATCAAAACTAAATGTGAAACCTCAAACTCTGGCAGTTCTCTTCCACTTCAGGTTTTTTTTATCCTCTTTTCCCACAAAAAATAATTTCTGTTTGTAAAATCTTAATTTATCATCTATTTTGCATACATTACACTGATGTGAGCACCTTTAAGTCAGATCTATCAAAATTCATAACTTTTCAATCTGATTTAAAATTTCATGGTATAGTTAAGTTTAAATGCTTTAAACACAGTTTTACTCCTTAGTGGTTCAGCAAATATATTGTTGAGCTAGTGAGGTGTAAATGTTTGTTTAAAAAGTTTTGTTAATATGCCAAACCCTATTGCTATCTTGGCCTTGTTATTGTTTCATATACCCCAATGCCCATCAGGCATATGCACTGTTTATGTCATATCTGTTTGACCTCATTGGAGAATGGGAGCATGGTGAGGATGGGGCTTAGGGTAAGTGAAAAACTGGCTTTTGTTCCAAACTCTGAGGCGCTTGGGCTCTGTTTCACTATGGTTATGCAGTCCGTAACATACTAACCTCATTGTGTTTGGGGCTCAGTCATCCATCACAAAAACACAAAGGACAGTTCACTCAAAAATGAAAATTCTGTCATCGTTTATCCACCCAAAACTAACCACGGGACTTACTTTCTTCTTTATAAAATATTTTTAGAAAATTAGGAAAAAATAGGTTCTATCTTCTTTCTTGAAAAGAATAGGTTCTTTTCATTGCCATTAAAGTGAAATAACTGAACATAAACATAGGAGCCTGAGAAAAAAAAACTCTAGAAGAAAATTTCATAAGGCACTTAGGGCTTTTGCATCTGAACTCTTCAATTATATAGGCTATATATAATATGTATGTTGGATGCCGTACATTCAATGATTCGTGAATTTTTGACTAAAATTCTGTGATTTCATCTATTTTTCAATACAAAGAATGTATTCAAAACGTGTCAAACTCTGCAGCATAAACGGTCTGCTTGAGTATAGGCCTACACTTGTGTTTGTCCCGTTAGTTGAGTTTAGGGAACTCCGTTTCTCACGTCTGTCACGTCTGTTGTTCGCTGAGGTGTTACACAACCGATGCCGTGATTCGCAATTAAGCTGTCAAGGCACTCACTTTATTAAAAAAAACGGAGCTGAACTTCAAATAGCCGGCGTCTGTGAATGTTTTGCTCGTTTAATTAGGCTACAGCGACGGTTCATTATTGATTGAGCGCGAGGACGAGAGAGGCTCTGAAGAGGTTTTGAAGAACTTATGTAACGGTTCATATCCTAATATCACCGGCCTTTAATTACGCGCAAGCACTTCTCATCTTTTCACACCTCAGACAGTCCTCCCCCTAAAACACACACACACTCGTATAAAGGCCGAGCCCCGCGAGCTGAGAGCAGGCATTTGAGACAACCTCCGCCCGTGGGCACCTCGTCAGCTCGGGACCAGCCTCCTCTTACCTCAGCACCGTACAGGTCTCCAGCCAGCCTCGCCAAACTCCAGACACAATGCCTCCCTACGAGAAATCCATGGAGATTGCGCCTTTCAAGCAAAGGAAGTGCCTCGGTAGGTCATGACATCAACATTCAACTCTTGCATTTTACTAACTCCTCTACGTCACTTGTTTTGGATTGTTGGGGATTGTAGCCTACTTCAAAATAAAATAAATGCTGAATTAATTTTTTTTATGTAAACATTTCATAGGCCTATATTTATTTTTAAACAGAGGCTAAATAAAGATGAATTATGTTTTAAAAATACATGCTCATCTTTTTCAGAGATACAGGTTTTATGTAGCCTAGTTAAAGAAAAAAAATCTCAAATGTGGTTGGTAAAGTTACTATTTAGCCTCTTATGTACTTTATTTTTAGCTCATCTTCTACATTAATTGTAAAGAAAATGGTTTTCAATTCTCAGAAAAACCAAAAAAAGCAATGCAACAAGCAGAAATGATGTGACAGTCAGTGTGACAAAAATGATGTCTGCACTAGTTTATGTAAAACAATGTTCCATTCTCAAAAAAATTAATAATATTTGTTCCTCTAATGCAGCAACAAGAAAAGATGAAGTCTGCACTATTCGGTCCAAGTTCCCCAACAAATTACCAGTAAGATACCTTTTTAATATGAAGTGTTTAAAGAAAAATGAAACAATGGCTTTTTTTATATTTAAGAAATTTTGTTGTGTGTTTAAGGTAATTGTGGAGCGATACCTCCGGGAGAAAAAGCTTCCTCTACTGGACAAAAGCAAATTTCTTGTCCCACATGAGCTGACATTAGGGCAGTTCCTCAGTCTGCTCAGGTGTGTAGACTCTCTCTCTCAATTATATGATGCAGTTTTAGCTGCATGTGTCAGAGTTTGCAGCTCAAAAGAAGATGAGTCATGGCTTGTTTTCTTGAGTCAGTGTGAATGTGTGTTGTATGAACAGTGAATCAGGCCAATGCTGCTGTGCCACGTTGCTTAAATCACTGGATCGCTGTATGAGGCACCACCTGAAGTTTCAGGCATTTTCAAGCAATTATTTTCAGTAATGCCAATTTCCCGTCTCGCTTTTTCTCTTTCAGAAGTAAGATAGCGCTTGAGGCATCTCAAGCTCTGTACCTACTGATCTCAGGAAAGAACATGTCCTGTTTGTCAGCCAGCATGGGAGAAGTTTACTCACAGTTCAGAGATCCCGATGGCTTCCTCTACATAACCTATGCATCCCAGGACATGTTCGGCTGAAAAGACTCTCAAGAAATGAGCATGACACACAGATCACCTCACATACCTCCAGACTGATGCCTCTCTGAGATCATAACTCTGTATTGCTGCTAAATGAAGACTCTCACTGTACATCAAACCTAAAACCACACAGACCACCAACTTACACTTGGCCGAGAGGACTCTTCTGACCTCATTTCTTAGTAGTTGAGATTTCTTTGAGGCTAATGTTGAAGCATAATCGGTAGTTTTGAAAGAGGTCACAACTGAGCCGTCTAATATGAAGAACAGAAAAGTGATGCCACTGGCACTACTTCTCAAGCTGCTCAGTCACGAGGCTCCAACACAAAAACGGACGTCCAGTCCCTCAAAGGACCTGGGATGTCCTGTCACAATGAAACAGGGTTTGTTCGATGCTGGTTTCCTTTCCTTGTTCTTTCTGTGACTCTGCATTTGTGGTTCTAAAACAAACACAGAGGAAACGGACAAACAAAAAACTATTTAAGCACCTACTGGAATGAAAATGAGTGCAAACAACACAGTCATTATGTACTCAGCTTCAAATGCGGTTGGAAAATCCTCAATAAATCAGTTTAGTTCTTTTTACTGAATGTCTGGTTTTATTTGATTCCATCTATTCTGTTAATGTGGTTTATTCTGTTCAACAGAGAACTAAGATTAACATGGTGACATACACCACGGGGTAGGGACATAATTTGTTTATTTTCATTTGGTTATTTCTAATGGGCAGCTTAAAATAAACAATATGGTTTAAATACTCATAAACATGCACAGAGCAGTGAAGCAATTCTCTGCTAGAAATCTGAGTCATTGCTTTGTTGTCTCACACCTCTTCTAAAGATGCATCACCCGTTTACACATGGCTGTTATTAACCAGCATCTCTAATAAAAGGGTTTAGGTTACTGTGTCAGTAAGCAGGAGGTCCTAAACGGGTCATGTCTAATAAATTATATGGATATAAACAATTTAAATGGCTGAGAATTGCATGTTAGTGTCCCTCACAATGTAACTAGACCTTCATACTTCATCTGTATCTAGCAAGGCGGTTTTAATTTAAGATTAAGCACAAATATAGGGTGTGTTGATGATGGTAATTTTAAACCCTTCACATCTGCATTCTTACTGTTACTTAGGACATTACTGGGAACTTTAGCACCTTCCTGCAAAGTGTGTTGTGAAAGCAGAATGCATTAACTGAGAAATGGCAATGGGAAAGTTCAAACGGAGGTAAACTGAGGTTTTTAATCAGATAGAATGTATTCTGATAGTATAAGGTGATAATGAAATGCACATAACACTGCCAAAACAAAGTAGTATATATATATTAAGTTGTTCAGTACCGTTCAAAAGTTTGTCAAATTTCATTTATTCCAGTGATGGCAAAGCTGGATTTTCAGCAGCTATTACTCCAGCGTCAGAAATACACTCCAGTGTATTTTTAGTGACAATGTAAGTATTTACTGTCATTTTTGATCAATTTGATGCTTCCTTGCTCAATAAAAGAATTCATTTCGTCAAAAAATGACCCCGAACTTTTACATCTTAAATAATGCTAATGTGGAACCAATAGGTGGTCTTTTTGTGAAGGGTTTATTTCTTCCCTTTCTAGCTTGTAATTATTTGGAACAATGCCTGAAACTGGTATTATGAGCACTTCCTGAGTCTGTCTGCCTCTTTATGATGAATCGCTTTACGTATTCCCCAATTGTAAGTTGCTTTGGATAAAAGCGTCTGCAAAATGACTAAATGTAAATGTAAATGTTTTTCTTTTCAGCCAAAAAAGTGTTGCAAGAGGGTTCACATTACAGATTACAAACTAAGATAGTAACTAAGCCAGCTGCATAAGTAAAAAAAACAAAAACAAAAAAAAAACAGTGATCAGCTCCCAATAACTGCCAAGTGCCTCAGCATGCCTCAACATAACTTGATAAGCAGAGAGAAATATGATGCTGTCATTGCATTTACTACCATTCCAAAGAATACCTCACATTCTCCACTCAAATTCAACATCTCTGTCGATGCAAGTACATAGTTTTCTGTCAGCGCTCATGAAAACAGATGACAGATAAATGTACGCATCTTTCACAACTGTCAATGGTGGTGTTTGTTTTACGACACACTGCAATTTGAAAAATGTTTCTGAATGCAGAAAACAAGCAGTCTTTGAAGCACAGTTTACAAATAAACTGTTTTATTGGTCTATGCAATTGCTGCATTCAAATGAAGGTGAGCATTTCAGATCACAACATCCCAAAGGAAAGTAAAGATACACCCTCAAAATAACCGAATACACGTATTGATATTGATATAGTTTAGAGATATTAAATCAAAAGAAAACAGTATTCAAAAAAACAGATGAAACTGCTGTAAAGGAAAAGAATAAGTTAAAGAAGAAAAACAGCAATCAACATTTTGGAGTTACATACTGTATATTGAATATTTTCACATTTTTTTTGGAAATTCAACTAAATTTTTGCCTGCTGCTTTACAATCTCAATCAAATGCCCATTAAACAGTACCACAGAACTCTGCGATCAAATTCAATTCTTTCTGTGCTCATAGTGGTTTCTCCATTTCCAAGTCATATTAAAAATTAAGAAGAAAGAAAAAGTCTCTCACTGGCACATAAGTTCTTGGTTTGTCTTCTCAGTCCTATCATTCTTAGCCAAGCATTTTTGATTAAGACAGAAATCGAGTTCCTGAAGACTGGTTAGTCAACTGAATGGTCAAAACAAGCTAGAAGATGGAATACACTTTGGAATGTAGCTGAGAGCCACTGAGATCCAACCAACTCAAACCAACTCTTCAATTCTGCTCCTGCCGTTTGGAAGGTGGCACAAGGTGAGCAGGCAGTTTGGCCGGAAGCTCGTGCCCCTCAAGCTTTACCTTGATCAGGTGATTCGCAAGTGCAAACTCTTCATCATCCAGATAGCCGTCTTTGTCAACATCTGCCAGAGTCCAAACCTTTCCAAGCACTGTGTTTGGCAGCTTGGACTTCACCATCTCCTTCTTAGCCGTGGCACCAGATATCTTCCCATTAATTGGCGAAAGCGTGTAGAATATTTCATCATAGGATGGCTTATCACGGCCCACGATCCATTCCAGCTCATCAATGCCTTCACCTGCGCCTTCTCCATATCCGTGACCAAATGGCCCGTTCATGGTTCCCTCAAACGCACCACCCTTCACTGACTGGCTGGGCATGGCGGCCTCCTCTTTACGGACCAGCGTCATGAGCTTAGCGATGTCGGTACCTAGCATGTCTTCCACTGACTCCAGCAATTTTGGTTTAATGGCGGGAAATTTGGTGAAGTCCTGAACAGCTAGCAAATCCTGCAAAAAAATATTGTGTTTTTATTTTTAAAGATCTTTGTAAAACTTTAATTTATTAGATAAAAATTCATAGTGTCATACCTGCATTTTCTTTAAATTAGGAAAGTCTCCCGGTGAAATGTTGTGCTCTTTCTGAATCTTTTCATATATAGCGCCCAAGTTGTTAATAAGCTCTTTCTTCTTTGAGTCTTTGCCAAACACACTTGGCATCTCTTTCTTCAGAGCACTGATAATGTAAGCATGTACCTAAAAGGAAAGTATTAAATGGACTCGTATTAAATACAAATAGCATTTGTGCAGTTTAGCGTGTCAGAACTACACTTCTCACAAGTATTAAGTTATTTCATAAAGTGAAAATAAGAAGTGAAACTGTGAAACCAAAATCTGGTACACACTTATTGGGGTTTAAAGTTCATAAAAATATCCAGATAAAAGGCATTTTCATGGACCAACACACTGAACTTCAACCCTCATAACTAAGAGGGGGAAAAAAATTAAACAACTGTTTCCTATTTATATTTGAATTATATTTTAAAGTGCAAGTTATTTAACATAAGTTACTCCAGTCTTCAGTCACCTGATCCTTCAGAAATCATTCTAGTATGCTCTTTTGGTGGTTTCTAAATTATAAATATAATTATAAATGCCTTTTCTATAATTTTTGATCAACTGAATGCATCCTTCCTGAATAAAAGCACTAATTTCCTTTTTAAAAAAATGTTACTAATCCTAAGATTTTTAATGCTAGTGTAAATGTCCAAAAATGTCAATTTCACCTTAGCGAGACGTGCTCTTTTGATCAGATCGTTGAGTTTCCGCAGAGCCG
This sequence comes from Tor tambroides, assembly GCA_021397915.2. Classification (NCBI taxonomy): domain Eukaryota; kingdom Metazoa; phylum Chordata; class Actinopteri; order Cypriniformes; family Cyprinidae; genus Tor; species Tor tambroides. The sequence goes on from JAFVLL020019701.1 coordinate 32,664, forward strand.
CATTCCGGGGAAGGCTTTGAATATCGTGGAAGAGGTCCTGCTCCTCTGCTTCAAACAGCTTCCTGTTATCTGCGATCAGAAGTGGCTGAGCCCAAAATGAGCCGATATACACTCGGACCACTTCAGGGGTGTTGATGATCTTCCCCAGTGACCACATGAGGGCACCATACACCCTCATCAGCTGCTGGGTGCTGATCTGGTCAGCTTTGTTCAGAACCACACGCATCTTGTCCTCATGGTTTTTCAGGGCCTTGATCACCTCTGAGAACTCATCAGAAATGTCCAGCTTGTGGGCGTCGAAGAGCAAGATGATTCTGTCCACTCGTTCTGCAAACCACTCAAGAACTGCTGCAAAGTCATAGCCTGCAATTGAGAGAAGTTAGAGAGACGTGCATTAGATTGGGCCCTAAATCAAAGCTCTGGAAAGAGGAAGTCAGCAGGGCTGCATGCAGCATTCTTTATTTTAGAAAAGGAGGTCAGGGATAATGGATTTGATTAGAGACAGTGTCATCTGATCTCAGTGAATTCAGAAAACTGTAAACAGCAACTATAAAGCCATGTATTCAGAGAGAAAGAGATCTGCTGCCTGTGAAATCTCCAGTGTAGAGGAATTGAAAGGCATCTATCATCATTGTGCACCTATTTATTTCCATTAGGGAACCTGTGGCGGTACTGGCTAGGCAATAACCATAGAGGAAAAAAAAAAAAAGGGTGATTCTTTAACCCACAAAAATCATGATATAAATTGTAGTTTTTGGACATTTAGGAAAAACTTCAAGCAGAAGGAAAAAATGAAAACAAACAACAACTTAAGGTTAAAGTGAAGTGTAAACGCCAAAGATTTGCATCAAAGGAACTATTAACCAAAATCAGCAATAAGACTGTCAGAACTATAAAAAATACACATGGTACATATGAATATGAGGTTAATATAAAATATTGTACTTTAAAATTTTAAATGAAGAAAATGAAAAACAATTAATTTTATTATATTCATTTTAAACTGTTATATTTAATTCTAACACTTAAAATTAATAAAAATGTACCAAAGAAAAATACAAACACTATTTTAACCTACAATGATTGTAACATAAACTGTTGTTTTTGAAAGCTGCATTTAAAAAAAATTACATGAAGACATTTATGGGAAAACTACAGGCAGAAAGAAAAAAAAAAACATGAGGTTACAGTAAAGTGTAACCTGTTACAAGGCTGTAAGAACTATAAAGAAAGAAAATATGCTATGGATATGAGGCTTATAAATAATAATAATAATAATAATAATAATAATCCAGTACAAAATTTTTCATTAACAATCAGGTAAAATTTTTATTTACTTTAAATTATTATATATTTAATTTTAGTTCTAGCATTTTAAATTAATAAACCTACATTTTAAATTAATAAACATACTTTTTTAATTATCACAAAATTAATCATTTTTGAATGTTGCATTGAAAATCTACACACCCCCTCTTTTTGAAAAGGCAGGATAGTACTGACCCAGGAAATCATTTCGAAATATTCAAAAATATTCAAAATTCAAAAGTAATAAAAATAATAATTATAATAAAAACTGCAGTGGTCAATGAGAGGTGCTTCTGGGAAAACATTTTCTGAGCAAAATCTCACATGACCCTGTACCACACAGGAACTTTTAGTTCCACATTTTAAACTGGACGTCAGCTCATGACCCTATTTCCAGCCATTTGCCGTAAACACATCTTCCCACATGGATAAACCCCAAATGCAACAGTAGACGCAAGCGGCCCAATGACATCATAATAGCAACCCACAGCAACACATGGGGCACAAAGGCCGTTTGAGCTGCAGTCAGACAGAAATGCTCAAATGGGCTTTCATGCTTAATCCCACACAGACACAACTGCGGCACAGTCTGCTGTGTCTCTGCTGGGACTAGTGGTGAGGAAGCCTCAGGGTCTGTAGCATGACAGCTATGTGTCCATGGTATGCGGGGCACCTTGATCTCAGTATCTGGTTACTGGCTCAATGGGCCCCAGAAGGGACAAAAGGGTCACATGACTTCTTGAGACATATCCTGTAACAATGCCACATTTCTGTTTCTTAACAGCTGTCTCTTTGTGATGTTGCTATCTGTATCTACAGTTATAGTCCGCAGTGAGTTGACATACTGGCCAACTCAGCATTTCCTTCTGATTCTTCCTGTTCACAGATGAATGAGAATGGAGTTCAAGCATACTATCAGACAGTGACTGTGTGAAATATTGGACAACTCGACAAAACACAAGTACAAGCTACCAGTCATATGATGACGCACCCCCACCCACAAAATCTTTTCAGTGGTATTAAAAGAGGGAACTGGGAACAATGTGGTCAGGATTATTTTGGCACAATAGTTTTATCCCTACCAACATTAACATTAAGCCAGAGGTTGCTTTTAGATTGGGGATTTATGCACAGTGAACAAACTTGCCTGAGCAGCTCTGACATCCTGTTTTTGTTACATCATCATTTAATGAAGTACAGCATAAATGACTATTATTAGTGGAGAAAAAGACATATAAATATTTCCTGTATTACAGAAAATCCACTTAAGATTTTAAACAAAAGAGTAAGCAGGAAAGGAAGTCAGACTTGTTTTACTTGCTTTTCATAGCAAAAAAACAAACAAACAAACCTAAATTTACATAAGTTCACAATAAAAAGTCAGATTCCAAAGATTTGCATGGAATGAACTTGTGTATTATGCTAAAACACATCGGCTAAGAGTTTTTTTTACAAACACGATACAAAATAAACTAAAGGAGAGTGCATATAATGTACTATAACTATATATGTGAAAGGAAAGAGAAGTGACAAAGAAGAAGAGTATTAAAATATATTAATTGATAAAAGGCAAAGTATTCCTTGCAGAAAGAAATGATCAATCAAAAAAAATGTCAGGCTATAAACAAAGTAAATCTCAAAATTATAGATATGTGGGTGCATAAAACAAAACCAAAAAAATAAAACCAGAAAATATAAATGTTATCAAAGTATTATTAATTAATTCAATTATTATAAAATGTTATATATTTTAGATATTCTAATTAATTATATTAATTAACATTTTAGAGTAATACAACAATAAAAATATTTTTTATAAAATTTGATTTTAGTTGTTAATTAATTTATTATTATGTAAAAACAAGATAAGCCAGAAAGCACCCAAGGCTGCTGACCTCTGCTGATCCTTTGTTTTTCCCCTGACAGGATGCCTGGAGTATCGATGATACTGATGCTCTCCAAGACGGGGTTGTTTAACTGAGCACACATAAACCTGCGTGGAGAAAGAGAGAATGTCTTGTCATACAAGGAAAGTAGAAGAGACCGTAACAGGTTTGGTGAGATTTGAGGCCAAAATATTACACCGCTTTCTTTCCCTTCTTTTTCTCATTGTCTAAAAATACTATGGAGAGCAAAAGTAAAAATGTTTGACAAACAGATTTTATTAACATTATTATTTAATCACATTTGTAGAACAATTGCTCAATTTTATTAAAACCACAGGAAATTTTTACTTCCTTGTGTAACTACATAAATGTTTCAGTCAGCATGAGATCCGGACTGAAGTTGAAATCTCAAGAACATCAGTCTCGATCTGTAACAACATGAAATGACCTTTGCTCATACAAAGATGTGGATTTGTTTACGGTGATTAACAGTATTTCTCCCTGTCAGCCTACAGCACTGTCCAACCGCCTGCTAATACACATATGCGAATCTCTGTCACAAGACTGAAGCTTACAGCTAGAACTTTCTTAAAGGAACACTCCACTTTTTTTGAAAATAGGCTCATTTTACAACTCCCTTAGAGTTAAACAGTTGAGTTTTACCGTTTTTGAATCCATTCAGCCGATCTCCGGGTCTGGCGGTAGCACTTTTAGCTTAGCTTAGCATAGATCATTGAATCTGATTAGACCGTTAGCATCTTGCTCAAAAATGACCAAAGAGTTTCGATAATTTTCCTATTTAAAACTCGACACTTCTGTAGTTACATCGTGTACTAAGACTGACGGAAAATGAAAAGTTGCGATTTTCTAGTCCGATATGGCTAGGAACTATACTCTCACTCCGGCGTAATAATCAAGGAACTTTGCTGCCGTGCCGTACCATGGGTGCAGCAGGCGCAATGATATTACGCAGCGCCTGAAAGTAGTCCCCAGCTATATCATAACTAGTTACCTAGCTGGGGACTACTTTCAGATGCTAATGGTCTAACTCTAGGGGAGTTGTAAAATGAGCCTATTTTCAAAAAAGGTGCAGTGTTCCTTTAATGAACCACTAGAGTGAAGCTGTTTCCCACAGACATCAAAAACAAGACACATAGGATTATGACATAGGTTTCTCTCTAAAAAAAAAAGAAAAGAAAAGTAAAGGGAACTATTTACTCAAAATATGCCAACAGCAATTTCTCTCCAATGGTTTTGTCATTTTTGAAGCTTGTTTAAGGGCAAAACTTTGACGTAGGCCATTAGAGACTGCAAAACTGGATGTTTAAAGAAAACTGACAAAAACCCAAGGAAGCTTTATGATTACATTTCATTGTACATACTGTTAGACAATGCTATTCTGTGTCATCTAACAAACTTTAAGAAATTTGGATGATTTGGAAATTTTGGAAATTTGGATGAGAACAGAACATGCAACACTAAAACAGATCACCCACCCTTTTCCACCAGGCCAAAAGAGTTACTGGAAGACGCAATATCACTGTAGTGTAAGGTTTCATAAAGTATCGAATACTTAGTTACTGAAAAATAACTAAGTATTCCTTTCAGAAAGACATAATGTGCTCGACAGTCTGCACTATTAAGACAAATTCCCTGTTATGCAAAACAGAGGAATTTCTCAAATGTGAATATGTATGCGAGTTACACATTTTGAAATATTCAGAGGTCTGAAAATGGAACCAGTTTACACTGCTTTTATAATCCATAATTTCACAATGACCACAAATAATCACGTGACCAACACTAAAGTGGAAAAAGGGAAATATCTTCAGAATGAAACAGCACTATTATAATGTTGTGGGTTTTATGGTTCTCTGTTTGGGACCAAATATTTAATTCTGCTGCATCAGCCTTGAACTTTTTTTAAACAAGCATATGGCAGAGCGCTGGTAATCCCAGCCTGCTTCAATCCGCTTGAGTAGACTCAGCATCTGACACCACCCAGAAATCTGCTACAGTTATTTTACAGGGAATGTGGGAGTTGTTCAGACTGGCATCACATAACATCACATATGTACTGCACGTGGGCTAAATGTCCTGGTTAGGTGTTTCCTCATCTACTGTAGCTGTGAGATAGTAGGTAAGTTACTTAAGACAAATAGGCTAACAGCTCAAGACAAACTCAAGCTTAAGAACATGGCCTGTGTGACACCTGTTCTCAGCATATGCCGTGACTCAATGACGGAAACTATGACACACAACTTTCTAGAAACTGAATAATGGCTGAATTACTATGAGGTCATAATTAAAAACAAATGGATACTGTAAAGCTCCTTTTGTCTAAGTTACTAAAAAATACATTAAAATGCAATTAATATCAAAGGGATTTACCCCTATGATGTACATTATTATATATTTACTTTTTCTTAAATAAAAAGGGAAGCAATTAAGTTTCAGAATAATCTAGATTATTATTGTTACTTTATTCACAACTATTCTGTTTACAAAAGTCATTTTGACATAACCATCATGCAAAAAAACAATCTGTTGCCATGTGACAGGAAAACCATAAAACAGAGGACCCATTTAGACCCTCATGACTGTTTCAAGGTTTATTAAAATAAAAATAGATGTATATTATTATACAGTATTATGTTATAAAATGAATTATATGTTTCAGAAAATTTAAAAAGCAAGTAATTTAAAAGGCTTGTTTTGTTCAGCACAAATAGAGCAACCCTAAGAAATTATTTATATTTGTAATAAATAAATATGCCTTTGTAGGCTTCTTAATGGTTACACTATTTGACTTTTTAGATTCAAGATATTTGTATAAAAATCTATGAATTTTTCGTTTTGTTTGTATTCAACAAATACAAAAACGACAAGAACGTGTTATAAACTAGATCATCTCAATTTATCATTGGTTCACGTGTCAAACATTTGCCAGAGGTAAAAATAACTTAGATGCTCGAGTCAGCAACTGCACTTTTTCTAAAAGTCACTGAAGTAACATGTACTTGAGCGCAATTTCCTGATTCACAAACATAAGGCAAGCCTTAGTTTAATCCATAGCACACCTGGCACTCCATATACAGTCACAATTGAGCTTTTTATCAATGGATCCTTTATGTTACATGATAAATGAGTGTATTACCTATTGAGGAAAGCGTTTCCAAAGGCGTTGAGTTTTCGGAAAGGCTTTTTTGGATCCACAACCAGCGCATTGCCAGGTATCACGCCTTCCTGTTCGCCGTGCATAACCGCTATGAAGGAATCCGTCGTCGGCTCGGGGCCTATTCTCATCCCGGGGAAATCCTGCTCCATCAGATGCCTAATGAAGGTGGTCTTCCCGGTCGAGTACTGTCCCACCAGCAGCACCATGGGCTTGTTGTCAAAGTCAGCATCTTCTAAAGCCGGTGAATGGAAGTCGTGGAAATGATAGGTGTCCTCCAAAGGGAAGAGTTTGGTGCGGTAGAGGCGCTTCAGTCCCTCCGACACGTTTTGGAAAAGTTCTGGATCTTTCTTTCCTTCTCGCTTAGACCAGCTGAACATGATGGTCGTTATACGACGATTCTAATTCGAAAGGAAAAGACTTCTGCTTTCAAATGTTGGCCACAAACCCAAGCAGCGTACTGTCGAAAGTTTGACTGTCCCACCCCTGTACAGTCACCTCTACGTAGCCTACGTTATGACTTGATGCAGCACTTCCCTCTGGCAAACCCCTGAACTGTAATGCAACGGGAATATCAGAGATTGCTGCAACACTCCTCTACGAATGTACGTCGTTTAAAGTTGCAAAAATTCTTATCTAATCGGGTCTCAACTTTCTACTAGTATCTAAACCGACTGCGGTTTGCATGCGGAAATTTAAATACTTCATAATAAAAGCCTCGGTTTTACAAACACAAACATGGTAATTTATTCTTGTTGGATTACCAAAAGTACTAATATGAGGGAGGTAGCATTGGAGCGTGCATAATAAATACATGTTTGAAGTGAAATCCCCAGGTATGGAGCCATTAAACACCAAAACACTACGTGGCTACGTGGCTCTTATGAATGACGATATTATTTTTGAATATGGTTAGTACGCATGTTTTCTATTTTTCTATTGGTCAGTATTTTTTCATTGCTATTTTGTAAAACATTCCAAAACAACTATATTTTAAATAAAAAAACAAATACATTTTAAATAAACGTAACAGCCTACAACCAAATCGTGTTTTTCCCGAAAATATATTTTCAAGGTAAAAACTTTCAGGAATATCAAGATGTCTTTCTTAGGGTTACACCACTAGACTTGAATAAAATGTGCATGTTCCATTTCAGCATCTAAGACATTAACACATTTTAATATAAAAATGAAAAAAAAAATCTTTAAAATATTGTAAAAAATTAAATCAGAAATTTAAAACGATTGTAATAGGAAAAAAATGAAAAGCTAAATGTGTAGGGCACGCTCTATTTTAGAACACTGGTTAGACAACAGCGTATCCTTGTGGACACCAGTGGTAATTGCATGGTAAACAGACATTTCTACTGAGTACTGAACACAAACGGATGTAATGGAATCGTTGCTTTACCTCAACTAAAGGAACGGTTTGCCTAAACAGCACTCACATTGAAAATTTTATTTATTTATTTATTTTTAAATCACACATATATCTAATCATTTCTAAATGCACACATTTTTCATTTTTACAAACCATGATTTTGTATGACCAGTGATAATGTTACATATTTGTAAATGTATACAGATGCATTATACATTATAATATACAGCTCTACGTGCAGGATAGGCATCCCATAGACACAGCACTTCCGGCTTCCGTCACATGTGACTCTCTGAAGGTAACAGCTCCTCCACTGGCACTGCAATAAATTTCCACATGGAGTGGCTGTTACACCCAGTGAGCACCAGGAGCAGCTCTTAACACTTCCTATGCTTGTCCAATGTCCAACAAATTTTATTCTGTTAAAGATAAGAGGTCCATGGTTAGAAGAAAAAAAAACTTTACCAATAAAACACCCTGCTTGTCTACAAACAGGCCTAGTCATATGATTTGAAGGACAGAGAAAATATGCAGGTTTTGAATATAATGTTAGTATTGCTATTTATTTAAACTGTAAACTGTTTACCCCTTCATTTTCTGACCACTTTCTTATAAAAAGTCAAGGACTTTGACATATTGAACTTTACCCACTTTACACCTTGACTAGTGAAAGTTATAAGCAAATTTGTTTGAATCAAATCTTCCCTGTGTGCATTCTTTGTAACATTAAAGCATATTCTTTGTTGACTGGCTTACTACTATTCTGAAGTGTTTAGAGATGTTCACTCAGAGCCATTCGGTTACAAATTCTTCCCAAAAACGAAACTATATATATAGTATATACTATGTAAACTTTACAAAGTTGCATGAACTAATGATAACTGTTAAAAATAACTCACCCGTGTTCTCCTGTATCAAAATGCAGAAACTCAGGTTGAAGCAGCATGATAATCTATTAAAGCACACACAATGACAGAAAAAAGGGTGAAAGAGAAAAGAGAGAGCAAAGAGTAGCATGTGAGATCTCTTGCCATTCAGAAGAAGAATGCCCCAGAGTAAGTGTTGCCAGATTAATTATTATACATTCATCCAATAAGTAACAAGCTATGAAGCCCATCCCATACTGCACTGTTTGCACATCCACCTGGGTAAAATCATGTCTTCACCTTAAAAACTTTGCAGAGTTAAAATGGACACTGGACACTTCTGATGTTTTTTTATTTGTCATGCATTGTCCTTAAAATGAAACCTGACTGTTGCATAAAGCTATGTAATTTCATGACATGCCATTTCAAAATATATGGTTAGTTGCAAATATATAAGTCTTTTCTTTTAAGTCAAATATAGCGAATTCAGGTTGATTGGGACATTTTCCCCCAGCCATTTCAAAGAAAGAAAGTGTCCCAGTTTTGAATTTACCCTTATGATACGGTTATATATAACTACGATACAGATAATAGTTGCTGGTGTTATTGTGTCCTTTCACCCTTCTATAGTAGCTAATTATGTGTTAGACCGTACAGCGCAGGTCTAGTCGCTCTGACTCGCTCAGTCAGGAGAAGAGAAAGCGAATTGGTCATTGCGGCTTTCCGTAGATGTGTGTGGAAGCAACCCAGTGCTGACAACAAATGTGAGTAGCTGTAGAACGACGTGCAGGGCTAATTAACGATGAAATTAAGTAAAAATATCGTTCCTGATATACAAAAGCGCTAGTACTTTATAAAGAAAAATCTTAAGCGCTCTCTGGAAGATACTAGTTATGCAAAAGAATAATTAGCTGTTGCTGGAGGCTGTTCAGTGTTAGCCTGCCAGCTAACTGAATTTGATCATGTATCAGTATAAATATTGGCTGCTGCCACACTTATCTGAATTATTTTATCAGTCAGATTTGATTATGTAGTGATGATACGATCATGTCAGCCAGAAAAGAAAATTAATCTTACTGTTCCGAGCTGCAATGATTTTAGTATCTACCCAACTGTGTGAATTTTTTTGTGTATTAAATGATAACACATATAAAAAGCTTTTCTGAAAATGTCTTAAACTCTTTAACTCCAAGGAAGCTTTCTGTTTTATATTTATTTTCTGTTTATCTGTAATCTTAATGTAACTGTGCTGTTATAATGCTTTAATAAACTAATTTTCAGCACAATGGCTGAGTGCACTACGTTAGACAGTCTGCTGGAAATGGGCTTTGACAGAAACAGAGCGTAAGTGATGATTTTTCTACAGTGACACTGATGTTTACACACTGATCCAGTACTTTCACTCACCCAGTGATTGTTTTGTAGGGAGAAGGCAGTGGCACATACTGGAAACCAGGGCATTGAGAGAGCAATGGACTGGTGAGTCATCATATTTTTTAATGCTTTGTTTTTAAGTAAATCAAAACTCAATCTGATAGCCAGTGACCATTATGCATTTTCATTGTATGGAAAAGAGCAATAATTGTGCCAATTAAATATATAATATTTAATAAGAATTTTAATCAATTAAAAAAAAAAAAGTTGCATGGAAGATGCATTTGCAATTCTATAACTGTACAGGTTAATGGAGCATGAGAATGATCCAGATATAGATGAGCCTTATGTTCCGCCTGCTGGAAATACTCTCGGCACCACAGAAGAACAGAGCCAGTCTCCTACAGAAACCTCTGAATGTATGTTCTTCTGATGCGCCTCACTTTCAATTTCATGGAAACGTTGTCATTATTTCGTCACCCAACACAGAATGTTACTTTCTCTTTCATTTTTGTCTGTAACCAAAACTAAAAACAGCCACTGAAGTTGCTGAAGAAATGGGAGATGCCAAACAACCTATGACAGAAGAAGAAAGGTTGGAACAAGTAAAACGGTCTGTGCTTTGTACAGCTGACGTTCAAATGCATTACTGCAAAAAGCACACATTTAAAAACTGATGAAAAATATCACTTTCCCCCCACAGACTGGAGGAGTTGATGAAGGCGAGACAGGAGGAGAGGAGAGAGAGAGAGCGAAAGGAGGAAATAGAAAGAGAAAAGCAGAGGAGGAAACAGGGCCAAGAGCTGCTGCAGGTTAAACAGAAGCTTCAAGATGACGAAATGAAGAAGCTAGCGGACCAGCGCATGAGAGAGAAGATGGAGGACAAGCTTGCCAAGTAAGACGAACAGGGATGCAATGCCTGTTTAACTTTGATCAGGCACTTTCAGTAAAGTTTTCACTTGAATTCGGTGGTTCTCATTCTTTTTTTATTTCAAGGCTTCCCTTTGTACACAACAGACCCTATTACCTTTCCAGTATGTTGTGATTTACTGAATAAGGATTATATTACAGCATTTAGCCAATGCTTTTATTCAAAGCGACTTAAAAAAAAAGAGGAACCATACAATTTGTCAGAGAGCAAACAATAGTCCTTCGTAATACCAGGTTTATTAGGCAACTAGATTAGGAAGCAAGCTAGAGAAGAGGAGGAATGCAGAGAAGATTCTCCTATTCGCTACCCGATGAAGTAATTTAGAGCTTGGCATAACTATAAAAATGTATATTCACAGATTTTTATTCATTTACATTACTTTTACAGGTCTAGAAATTATACTTTTTAAAATTAAAGTGTTATGAATTTGAAAATAATTGGAAAAGAAAAAAAATATCTCAACTTTTTTTCTTATTCAAATGCTCATTTTATGTCATTAAGTCATCTCGGGGCACCCTAGTTGAGAACCACTAGTAATAACCTGTGATCCTTTCTCAGGCAGCGAGTTAAAGAAAAGATTGCACGAGACAGAGAGGAGAGGGCACGAAAGGTATTAATTCATGCCTTTACTTTGCCCACTTCACATTACTACTATTATCTTGATATTCTAGTAGGCACACAAGTATATAAATAATAAATAACAAAAACCTCTGCAGTTTGGAGGTGGTTCATCAAGCACAGGTTTGTCATCTCCCCCCTCTGAAGCCCCTCTTCAGTCTCCACCTGAGAACCAAGGGGCTCCTCCTGCTAAGAAAGACTACGATGACTGTCGGATACAGGTACTGCCACAAAATGAAGCCACCTTTAACTCATAACGCATTAGTCAGTGTCCAAGTAGTCCTGAGTGTCCAGGATGATGTTGAATTTTTAGGTACTTTAATGATGAATGATTCCACAAATCATTCAAAGTCAAACTCCTCTCTTTCCCTCCTTTGGTCATAAGGTGCGTCTTCTAGATGGATCCACCTTGAGCACTGTCTTCAAGGCTCAGGAACCTCTGGCTGCCATTAGAGTCTATATTCAGATGAACGGGGAAAACGGACAAGATTTCAACCTCATCACCCCGTATCCCAGACGTGTGTTCACAGATCTAGACATGGAAAAACCCCTTTGTGAGCTGGGTAAGAATTTATATAAGGTTGATGCTGACTAGTGATAAAGTACTAAAATGATCACAGTTCTTTGTCTCTGAGGAATTAACCTTAGCTTTTTTATCTTCAGAATTTGTGCTTAACATTTGGCATTTACCGATCTTTTGTTTTACTTGACAGGTTTGGTGCCTTCTGCCGTCCTTGTGGTTACCAAGAAATGAAGCAAAACAATTATAGATACAAGCTGTTCTTCCAGACGTCAGTGCAAGATCAAACAGATTCTCTGTGGAGACTTATGAATCAGTGGACTGCTACTGCAGTGATTTCACTTAAAGCACCAAACATGCAATGAATTGATCAATTTCATTAAACGTAAATCTGTTGATACTGCTTAATAAAGGGTCAAATGAGTGTTCACAATGATGAACTTTGAGAAAGTGGTGTTAGCTTTCTGTTTTGCCACATGGAAAAAAGACATTTTCACCAATAAAATCTTACTCATCTTAGTGTTATGATTTGAATGTTATATTGGTGTTGGAAGTAAAGGCAAAATCTGTAAACAAGCAGAAGCTTCTGAACATTGCATATACAGTGACTATTAGCTCTTAAACTATTCAATATTGAGAATTGTGCTATACCAAATTGTTTGAAAAAGGGTTTAACATATCAGTGATTATAGTAGCTTGTATCAGAATTGCACAATCATAGCAAATTACCTTTTACTATGTGATGCAGCAGTTACTCAACTTCTGATAAATGCACACAGATTGTTTGTATACATTAATAGTACACTTAATATTAATGATATATTAATAATAATAAAAAATATAAGGCCCCTGGCTGAGAACCCTAGATGTAAAGCATTGAAAAAATGTAAAGATGAAACGAGAGTCTCTTAAACATCTGTGCAAAGTCAATTAAGTAAAAACTTTTTAAAAAATGTTTTGTGTATTATATTTTATTAAAATTATAAGATGGTGACTGCACAATAAACTGAATTTTAAACATTTTAAAATAACTTCGTACAAAATGGTCAACAGAAAAATGTTCACAATACAATTCAGGGAGTCAATAAATTGACTTAATTCACAGATAAATTACTTAAAAAGCATGAAAAGGTATATATATATCTACAAATGCATTTTAGGATGTAAGGTGGCACTTAGTACAAAAGATTCAGGGAATGAGAGGGTAACATCCTTTAAAAACATAATAATAGGTTTGTACATTTTATCCCTCACTTCTGACACTGGCTCAAGTTACGCACTGCTGCGACTTTTGGAGGACTGCGGATGTGTGAGTGGATCACATGAAGCAGCACCCCAGACCTCAGTCTTTGAAGGGACTTAGCTGGGAGGGTAGTATTGATTATACTGGTTCCACGGGTTCTGGTAGCTGCCATACCCTCCATACTGTTGCTGCTGAGACACGGACAATATCCGTATACAATACACATTTTAAATCAAGATGCATTGTGTTTAATCTTTTAAAGCTTTAATTGCCTCCTGCAGTGCTTTAACAATATGCCATTCAATCCTTTACCTGGTACCAGCTGCCATAACTCCCATATGATCCACTCATGTCTCCGCCCATCATAGATGGAGGTGGTGTTGTCATGGGAACATGAGGAATTGTGGGTGGAGCCGTCTGTGGCACCGTCAAGGCAGATGCATCATCCATTTTGCTCATCTTTTCTGGATCATCATTATCACTTTAGGAAAAACAAACACATTTAAAAGGCTTTCACAAAACAAAATGTCAAAAGGAGATCTCTGGGTTTGTTTTTTGAGCTCACCCATTTTCTGCTTGTCTCTTTGCATCATGTTCCTTCAGCAGCTTCTGGTGCTCCTCATACATGCTCAACACACTGATAATATACAAGAAAAATGTTTGGGAACGTTTAAGTAAACTTAGTAGTAATAATCCATTTGTAAATTAACATAATATACAAGTTTTATCACTTGAGCTGAAGCTATCCAGAAAGGTTTGAATTAATTCTGACCTCTGTACTGTGGTCCCAAAGTCCTCAGCAAATTGCAGGCCACGTTGGGAGAAAAGGATTTTGGTCTTCGGGGAGAGAGGAGCAGCAAGGGCTTTGGCCACACACTGGAGAACAACACCTCCATTAGCCCGCAGGTCACCTGACATCTCCAGCTCCAGAAGGTTCTGATACAATCTACCGTTATCCTGAGGATCCGAATCCAAGAGTCATCAAATATTGGTATTGTGGTGCATCAAATTGTGATAATTTTCTGTAATACCACTCAAAAGTTTAGGGCTGTTATGATTTTTTCTTTTAATTTTATGCGCACCAAGACTGCATTTATTTGATCAAAAATACCTAAAATGTGTAACCTAAAATGTGCATCATTTACCGGACTCAGCTCTATGGCTTCCTGTAGAACAGTGCGGGCCCTGGAAGGGTTCTTGCACAGCTTGTGAAGAAAGCGAGCCAGTTTGATGGAGTAGAAGGCATGGAGTTGGGGGTTGTCTTTACTCTTCTCCACAGTCTCCTTCAGCAGTGCCTCCGCGGCATTCAAACGTCCTGCTCTCCGCTCCAGACCCACTCTTCTCAGACGCACCGCGGCCAAACCGGGCACTGTCATCTCAAGCGATTCTAGAATACGCTGTGCCTCTGTAATATTACCTATGGGAGTGAAAAGAAATCAAGTGAGAGAATGTAATGTACACATTCTGCAGTAGCTGAAACAAATCCACATTTCAATGAAATATGTTTAAGATTTTAGGCTAGTCTATTTTTTCTACGCTAAACTTACTATCTCACCATGTTTTTCCTCAAACAAAGCCCACTGAAGGTGGATGCTGTGTTTGTACGGAAGATGGATTTCACAAGCTCTGCGGTACACTTTACGCACCTCCTCCAGCCCGTGCGGAGCCAGGTAATGCACGTACTGTAACACACATAAATAGCTTACAAAATGCAACAAAAAAGTCAGCAATATTATAAAAAAGATCACCATGATCTTGTTGGATCTCCTTTCTACTTACTTTATTCCAGAATTCCTCATAGAGTGCACAAGCAATGAGACAGCGTTCAAACAGAATTAGTACTCTCTTGTGCCCAGCTACACACTCTTGTTTTGAGCCTTCATGGCCTTCCACAGCTGCCCCTTCAGCATCCTCTGCTGCTGTTTCAGCTTCTGAAATCTCCCAGTCCAGATAGCTCTGCCAGGCTTTCAGCTGGGCTCTATCCAGAGGCTTCACATGGAAATAAGGCCTTTTAATCTGGGGAAAAAAGGAGAGAAGGAATCAAGCAACAGGAAGCTAAATTGACAGAAAAACATCATACACAACCCATAAACACTTCAAGTTTGGGTCAAAAAGATTTTTAGATATTTTTGAAAGTCTCTTTATTCGATGAAAAATATTACAATTTAAAATAACAGTTTTTAATTTGAGTAGATAATATTTTAGTGGAAAATGTTTTTTTTTTACAGAATTCTATTCATCTATTTGATAGAAAGTTCAAAAGAGCCACATTTATTTGAAATAGAATTTTTGTAACAATGTAAATGCCTTTACTGTCATTTTTGATCAATTTAACACATCCTTGCTGAATAAAAGTATTCATTTCATTCCCCAAAAATGTATATACAATTTATTTTTATAGATAACATCAGTGTTTCCTCAACCTCTATGAAGCATCTTTCTGAGAAACTTACAGCATCCTCAAAGTTCCATCTCTTCCTGACTTCTGCTTCATTTTGTTGGTACAATTCCTCTCTGCTGACCATTAGGAGCTCCTGCATCTTCTGCACTGCTTCTTCCTGCATAAAAACATGTTAAAGCTTAAAACGATAATCTCTAGACTATCACATCAGTTGAAGAAAACCTACTATTACAGATGAAAAAGTGAGTTACCGAGTCCTTGCCATTGTCTGCAGGCTCTTCCTCCCCAGGCGGTCTCTCTTCTTCTTCCGCACTGATATCAGATCTTTCTTTTTTGGCTTGAATCTGGCTCTGTTTGTACTCATTCCTCACCTTACTGTACTCCTCAGAGGACAGGACGTCCTGAAGCGGGTGGGAGGTTAGGTGAGTTTTCAGCCTGAGAGAAGAGACAGAAATTCAGAGAACATCAGCCTTGTTCAATGTAAGGGTCATCATGATTTTTATGGACTCTGAAAGCAAAAGAATTTTTGTGATATTTTGGTGATCTGGATTTGAAGTGTTTAACTGCAGGTGTTTGACAGTTTACCAATTAGGCTTTTGTTGATGCATTCAGCTGCATCTAAATATAAAGGGGGAAAGAGATCACAGAATATGAGCGTGAGAAGAAATGGTAACAAATGCTCACAAATCCATGCGTGTGTGTGTGTGGTATGTGGATTATGTGCCTCAAATCTGAGGAGTTGCGTGAGGAAAAAAAAAGTTAACACATATAACATATGATCTATGAGCATAGCATACTTTTCATAATGCGTGTTGTAGAGCTGTGTGGGGACCCTCAGTACTCGGTCGTAGACGCTGGTCATGAAATTCAGGTTGCCCTGCTCCTTCTCCCACTCGGCGTACAGATCCCACAGCCTGTCTGAATGGAAGTCCCAGCCAGCGGCTGCAACTGCCTCCTCAAACACACTGAGGAGAAGACAGGACATTTACTTTTCAAGTTACATTGTTTCTTGAAACGTCTTATTACTGTAAAGAATACTGTTTAACGTTACCATGAAATCAAAATTGACAGTCACATGAAAACGTAGCAATTAGCAAACAACAACTGTCCAATCAATTCCAGATGGAGAAAAGCCCCACCCTACCTTTTTTTTCATTTGAGAAGCCGTTTCACTTGGATATACATCAGGGATAAAAAAAAAAAAAAAAGATCACAGTTTCCTTTAGATAAGTTTTAACGAAAGCCTGGAATACACTCACAACTTTTCAAATCTGAACAGGTTTTAAAACTCTAGGCATCGTATACTTGCCAACTTGTAAATGATTACAGAGAAAAACTGGACATCCTGCACTAAATGACAGAGGACAACAGACTACCACACTTTCAGGTTGTTCTGAACACAACAAACTAATGCAGAATCATGCACCTCATTGCCAAGAGATGCATGACAAATGAAAACAAAGTGTGACAGGACGAATTCATAGCCTGAAGCAAAAAATAAAAATCACTACAAACTAGTGTCACAACTAGTGTTAACTTGAACAGTCTGTTAATCAGGGCAATAATCTAAATAAAAATTGTGCAGTGTATTAATTGTGTATTAATTGACTTAATTGTGCATAGGCCTATTAGCTTGCACTGTTAAGGAGAATAACTGTATTGTTAATGGTATTAAAGGGATAGTGCACCCAAAAATTTAAATTCTGTCATTAATTACTCACCCTAATGTCTTTCCAAACCTGCAAGACATTCGTTCATCTTCGGAATACAAATTAAGATATTTTTGATTCAATCCGAGAGCTCTCTGACCCTCCCATAGACAGCAAGGGTCCTACCACAATCAAGGCCCAGAAAGGTAGTAAGAACATTGTTAAAATAGTCCATGTGACATCAGTGGTTCAACTGTAATTTTATAAAGCTATGAGAATACTTTTTGTGCGCAAAGAAAACTAAAATTACAACTTTATTCAACAATTCTTCTCCTCTGTGTCACCCTAGGGCGCTATTTTGGAGAGTAGCACGACACATACGCATCCTTTTCCTGCAAGTAAACAACGAATGCGTGTGATAATGCTGACGCAGAACACGTGTTGCACCTTGCTTACATTTAGAAGAAGGTCTTGCGGGTTTGGAAAGACATCAGGTTGAGTAATTAATGACAGAATTTTCATTTTTGGGCGAACTATCCCTTTAAGAGACCAAATAGCATTTAACGTCCATTTTATATTTGCTTGTTGTAAAAACACTTGCTGAATTTGTTTCTGGTCAGCTTTGACAAAGATGCAACTAATGTTCCTCAATAAACTCTGCCCATATACTATCACCACATCATCTCCTGCCTCTTGCTCTTCGCTCGCAAAGTTAACTTGGCATCAGTGCTGACTGACTTTCAGACAAAATCTGTTATTTCCAGGAGGAGAAAGAAAACTAGTAACAAACTGGGTCTAACACAGGGGCGTTTCCTCCGAGGAGGCAAGGGAGGCAGTGCCTCCTCAAAAAACTGGATGAGAAAATAATCTATATTACAAACATAAATCGCAAATATTACTAAATATGGCATTAAAAGTATAAAAGTCACTCATTTTTTTATAAAATAACACTGTCCAACAGCGACACCCGCAGGTAAAGTTACAGCGGAGGCTTGCCTCCCTTCGGTCCATAGACTTGAAGCAGAGACCCTAAAGCGTGCGGTGACTTTTCTGGAGGCTCACTGAAACGAATGGGGGAAAGTCACGTGAGAGGAGGCAATGCCTCGATTGCGCTATAATTGGATATGATCGGTTATGATTGGATGTGATTGGTTCGTGTGATAAATCCCGCCTCTCGTTTTCGTGCGAGCTCTCGGCATGAATGAAGGAAATGATGGCGTTATTGACTAATTATAAAGTAAGTAAACAACTCTCCCGCTTAGATACCACTGCTTTGTGTCACGTCAAAATAAAACTTGAAATGGTCTGAAAACGGATGGGACCGGCGGTAAGTTTTGAGTGAGCATTCACAGTGTGATGAAATGAAAGATATATCTTCGTGTGTGTGACGGTGTTTACATTGCTTTTATGACGATGATGACCCGAAAATAAGTTGACTATTAAAAAGAACAGCTGAACATCAGTTCACAAATACAAAATATTGGTAACATTTTACAATAAGGTGTCATTTAATATAACATGAACAAACAATGAACATTTATTACAGTATTTAGCCTATTAATCTTTGTTTACATTAGTTAATACAAATACAGTTCATTGTTAGTTCATGTTAGTTCACAGCGCATAAACTAATGTTAACAAACAAATGGTTCGATTTTAATAATCCATTAGTAAATGTTGAAATTCATATTAACTAAGATTCATAAATGCTGTAGAAGTAGGCTATTGTTTATTCTTAGTTCATGTTAACTAAAGTAGGCTAGTTAACTAATGTTAACTAATGAAACCTTATTGTTTCCAGAATATTGTTCAAATTGTTACTGCCTTTAGTTATTATTTTGGAATAAATATAAAAATGCATAAAAACACTATGAAATGTATAATTAGTATTAAAATTATTAAATAAAAAATAATAATATTAATAAAATAAAAAATATAATTATATTTGTTCTCTTTTTTACGTAATATATATTTACCCAGGAAAATGTGACAACATTAAGTGTAACAGGGACAAACACACACACACACACACACACACACACACGCACACATACACATAGCTATATAAAGCTGCCTCCTCATTTTAAAACACCACCGCACGCCACTGGTCTAACAAACAATATCATAGACAAAAATGGAAGCTGAAATTGCATCCTGGAAAAAAAGGCTGCAAGTTTGTCAGTGGCACCTGCGGATGCGCTGTGTTGACTCAGGCAGGTTCATGTTGAGCGTTCCCAGCAGCAGGTTGATGTAGTGAATCCAGAGATCAACACTGAGAGGGATTGCCTTCAAACCTCGTTCACACACCTGTCAAAGGAACCAAATACAGCTTTACATCTCTGCTGCCATATTATGTACAAATCATTTTTGAATATCACAAAATTACAGAAATATAGTATGCCAAGTAATTTTATGTTTTGGGATTGTTCCTGGTTTTTTGTATTTGACTGAAATGTCCATCTATGCATGTTCTCACCTCTTCAGCCTTAACGACGTGACCAGCCTGTCTCTCAAGATCCGCAAACTTTTTCCAGTAACCGTAACACAGAGGATACCTCAGCAGAAACGCATTTAGGGCTTGACGGCAAGCCCTCATGTGGCCCTGCAATAAATAATGAAAAATTTAAAACCAACTAACATTTTGGTGCCGCTCCAGTAATGAAACACTGCAATCTGTTTACAACATATTCACCTCTTGTTCACAATAATGCAGGAGGTCAGTCCAGCTGTTGAAATCTTGAGGATTATCGCTGGTAATTTTCCAAAGTCTCTGGAAGTCTGCAGGCATCTCTCCCTCTTCCTCCTCTTCTCCTTCCGCTGTGTAGGATGCTGTTGGGGCGCCAGTTTCTCCTCCATCCGCACCACTCTCTGCTGACTCCTCAACATCTGGCTTGGGAAGGTCTGCAACCTCAGGGTCATAAAGCTCTGTCACTGAAAGCGATGTACTGATTAAACAGACTGCAGTTTAATTCACTGTATTGAATTATGTTATGATGTACAATATCAACTTATGATATTAAAGTTAGTAAAACTGAATCTCGCTTTGGTCTCGCTATAATCTTACTGGACACAAAGTGTTAAATATTCTGTTGACGAAAGGTGATTTATTAATTAACCATTTATAAAAGTTAGTCTGCAACTTAATGTTCGTATTAAATTTAACATAAATGTGTCAAACAACTCTTACGGGATAAAATTGCTCAAGTTTGAATCAATAAATCAATGGTTATTCAGATCGCTACATTAGCTATGAAGACGCGCTGGTGTAATAACTTACGCATAAAGCGTTTAAGAATTGAATGCGACAAACTATTCACACATGCTTTAAAAAAAATCGTTATTTTATTAGGTAACTTTTAAAGGGAAACCTGAAGGGTTTGTGAGTTCCCCGTTGTTGCCCAGGTCCTCAGTGCCTTCCGCCGCCATTATTGACCACACAACAAATGACGCATATAAAGTGCGACCCCTGCTCTTTCATTTTACTGTCGCAGTAGATTGTCGATATGTGTCATCATACCGCTGCTGTATGAGCCATACAATCTCGAAGAGAAAATTAAATAGTGTTACAACCGAGTGGAAGTGACACATTGTAAATATGTTTTAAGTAAATAAAAAAAAAAAAACAGTCTGGAGCCACTTTTGACATAAAACATTTCAAAAGCTATGTCGCTTAATACCCTTTAATCTCAAGCTGGTACTTTTAAATGGAATAAGCAACTATCATAAAATTATGTAGTTATGACTTAAATCAAAATGTTCTTTTAATATTTTCCATGAATGTGCTGCCATAGAAATGAGGCAAAACAAAGAAATGCAGTTGGGAATGTACAATAATTTTTATTACCATCTCGCTTGAACACTCAATCAGAAGTGTAGACGTTACGTTTTCAGAGCTTTCAGGGTCACCCTCAAAAATGGAATGAAACAGTGGAAAATCAGAGAGGTAGTGTAAGATGGTCCAACGGGAATGTACACAAAGCTCTCCTTCATGAGACATTTACTTCAGTCATTTTGACAAGATATCAACAATTTTATAGTGGATGACAAAATTAACTTCACAAATCATCTTCCCCATCACAGTAGATTAGACTGGAATTATTATAAGTGCCTGACTATTTCATTCTGCTTTGCTGGCTCAAAACATAAATCCCCCTACCAACCCCAAAAAACAGCATATTCAAGTGATCTAGAAAACAAAAATGTAAGCAATAAGACAAAATAAACTCACAGATTTAGTGGGTTATTCCCCTGTAAAACAATCCAAACCCAACATCCCACATTAAATTAACTAACTAGGCCATAAACAAATAGAGCTCTTTAGTAGCCTGCCCTCCAGTGAAGAACTTTCAAAACTGAACTCTAAAACCCCTGATGTACTTATAGGTAAACCATTTTTTTTTTTTTTTTTTTTTTTTTAAGAGTGTTAACCTTTTTAAACTTAGAAGACAAACAGAATTGATTTGTGAAATTGTTGTGTTGTCTTATTTTTGAAAAGGAACCAATCTATTTAAAGACCAATTCACTTCAGTAATAATTGGGTTGTCACTGTGCTCTTAGGGTTTAAATACAATTAACACTCTTCTCTGCGGCCCTGAAATGATTTAAATCCACTACATCATTCAGCTAATCTGACTTTAATACTACTTTTCACTACACAAAATTAAAAACAAAGCTTTTGACTTTTGAATGACATTACTACATTTAAAATGGAAAGCATTTACTGTCTGACCCTGCCAGTTGGATCCAGTTCTTTTTAGCACTGAGAAATATCTCTGACCCACTGCACCACTTGTTTACTTTTAAACTGTTGAATTTGTAAGTGCTCGATGCGTTTATGAATTAAGAGTGAAATTTGCAACTGATGAATTTTTCAAGTGATTTTTTAGATCTCGTGTCATCTGGCCCTGGCCGCTATAGAGATCCAGGGAGCTACTGCAGCAGCAGGGTCCAGTCGGCCCCAGCATTCATCCCAGGTTTACGGAGGGTTAGCACTGACATGGAAGTGTCAAACTCAAAGTCCACAGGGGTTTCTTTACCTGTTCGAGAGATCATGAGAAGATTAGCATGCCATACAATCTCAGACATTGAGGTCATTTCCGCTATAATACAAGACATTATTTTCCAATATTACAATGTTCAGCAGAACTGAATAAATTTCTTACCATCCATTTTAAGAAGAACCTTGCTTGGCTTGCTGGCTCCCAAAATGAGAACTTTTTCAATCGATGATGAGGTTACGGAATTACAGTCTGGGCACAGGTTGCTGAGATGAAGGAAAGTATGAGGTGAGTCAAAGCTACTTGTACAGAATTGAATCAAAAATGTTTGGACAATGAAGCAGGTAAGTAAAGGACAGATTAGTATAAATACCTAGAGGTGAGAGCATTTTTGGCAAAAGTGAGGCTCCGATGAATAAATTCTTTCTTTGTATCATAGTTAAAACTATGGCCATCATCAATGTAGAGCTCACCTTCAGCAAATTTCTAAAAAGTGAGAAAGAGAGAGATTTTTTTTCTTTCAATTCAATTAAATTATATCATTTGTTTTATTAGTCACCAGAAAGAACTAGCTCTTTACCTTAGGGCTAAGGGCCACATACAAGGTGTATGGGTCATTTTCCATGCAGGCAGAAGACCTTCGAACTCTGTCCTTCCGAGGGATGATAGAGCCACCACGCTGGAACACCGGGACCTTAAAAAAAAAACAAAAAAAACAATTAAAATAAATAAAACTCAAATATAAAACCATTTTCTTGAACAAAGAGAGACTCTTACAGAGCTTAGAGTGACTGGGATGTAGAGATTCTGTGCGCCATTGTGTTTTTGAAAGGTGTGGACATCATACCATACCTGGATATGGAAAAAGGAAACCAGTATGAAGCATGAGTTAATCTAATAAAACATTCAACATGTTATACACATTTGCGTTCATTTTCACATTAAGTAAATTTTTGACATGGACAAAAACAAAATATTTTTAAGCTTTAGTTTACGTCATAGAACAACAAAGCTGGTGGTAAAAATATTACTGGGATAAATATACTCATTCTAGCTAGCATTTCCTGAAAGAGAGAGATTTTGATTTCACAAAGTATTTAAGTTACAGTATCACCTCTCCGGCTCCAGGCAGATAGGCTGTGACTCCACGAGACCCTTCCTCTGTGACTGGGTGAACCAACAAATCGCTGCCTGAACAACAACAAAAACAGTATACATTATAAATTACAGACTGACTGATATTAAGAAGAAGAAAGAAGAAGAAAAAAAAAAAACTTTTTTAAATTTCTCACCAATTAGGAATTCATCATCAATGGTGAAAGTTGCTGTGTCCTTGGGATAATCAACCCAAAGAGGCCTAAGATACGACAGAAAAGAAAAAGTGCACTCATGTAAAATGAAGCAGTACTTATGACTATACAAACAATCTAGTCTGCGTGAAATAATGACCAATATAATAAGCAAGCATTCACAGGGACCTCGCTCACCTCATGACAGGCATTCCAGTCTTATGTGCTTGGTAGAACAGCTGGTACCAGTATGGCAGAAGAGCATAACGCTGGCGGATTACCTCCCGGATGAGTGCCGTGTTCTCCGGGCCAAAGAGCCAGGGTTCCCTGCGTGTGGTGTCTAGATGAGCATGAGCACGGAAGAATGGCTGATACGCACCCGTCTGATACCAGCGAACCAGAAGCTCAGTGCTGGGATTCTTAAAAAAGCCACCAACATCAGCTGTATGCAAGAAGAGAGAGAAATGATTAGAATGATTACAAAATATAGACAGATAATGCACTACTTTGTCATTCATATAGTAGACCTTTCAAATTATACACATCCTCTGTCCATTGTGTGTTTGTTATTAAATATTTTTTTCTAATTAGATTGTGCATTCAGCTACAAATAAAACCACAATACTTATTTTAAAATGTTAAAATACATTTCCTCCCAAAATAAGCAAAGAAATAAAAGTTTGTTTGGGCATAGTTTTTACCCCCCCGAGTACACAGATAATTACTGACCTCCACAAAAGGAGACGCCCACAAGCCCAAGACTGAGACACATGGGAATAGAAATCTTGAGATGGTCCCACTCAGCAGCATTATCACCAGTCCAAACAGCACCTGATGAAAATATACAAACCCAAATGTTTCTTTCACACAACATATATAATAAAATGATCACAAAGTCTTAAACTTTAATTTCCATGTGCAAAAACAACAACATGAATTTACCATATCTTTGAGAACCAGCAAAAAAGGCTCTGGTCAGCACAAAAGGCCTTTCAACTCCACCAGATCGCTGAGTCTGACCTTCGGCAGTGGCCATTTGCTGCAAAATAATACAAAGAGGAAATCAAGGAAAGTAAGAGAATAATATTTAATTCGGAAAAATATTTAATGCAGGTGGTAGTTTAAAATAATGTTTGTCCCTTCTTTTTTGCTGGTTATAAAATATTCCACGTTTTACCATACATCAGTTTCTCACCACATAAAGTCCATAGATATTGTGGATGTCTCTGTGCTCCCACTGTCCATGTAGTGCATCTTTGTGCATAGTGACCTCAGGCCCATTGAACACAGACGGCTCATTCATGTCATTCCAAGTAAAGAGATTCTCCATCGAACCCTGAAAAGCAACAAGTTATGACAACATGTGATGTGTCAAAGTTTCCAAATACAAAGAAATTCTGTTCACATTAAACGCAAAACTGCTACACAGCAAATTCGGAGTAGGACATTGGACCATTAAGATTTCAAAGTGGAATGGAAATCAATGATTGACACAATGTCCTTCTACAGTCCGGTGTACAGATGAGTAAATGAATGTGTGCATATTTTACTTTGAACCTATTCTTGAAATCTGATTTTGTGAGCGTAAGCACTTTACACTCTTTTGAAACAGTCATACGTAGAAGGGAAATGCAGCAAAAGACATAAAAGCATCACCACATCCTGCCTAGGCTAGAAGTGGGGAAAAACAGAGGTACAGCTACAACATCTGCTTCAATAACTTATTTGCAATTACTAGAATAATAGAACAAGGAGGAAATCGGTCAAGTTAACACTCTTTTTGGTCAAGAGCATTATGATATATCAGTTTCAGATCCTTCTCCTAGTTTAGGGGTTTCACCATGACACAATTGAAACAAAGTTCTTACCTCATACTGGTCATAGGCGAACATGCTGGCCCACCAGGCCCGCATTTCTGGTTTTGTAAAATCTGGGTAACCAGAGTTTCCTGTGATAAGACCAGAGATGCATTTAAACTACAATACATGTAACATTAAGCATTTTAACACAAACACACATTCGTTTTTTTAATTAAGTGAAATTATTTAATCTAAGGTTCAAAAGTTTTGGGTCAGTTTTTTTAAAGAAATGAATACTTTTACTCAACAAGGATGCATTAAATTGATCAAAAGTGAGAGTAAAGACTTTTACATTGTTACAAAAGAATTCTATTTCAAATAAACGCTGTTCTTTTATACTTTCTATTCATCAAAGAATGCACAACTACATCTCAAAACAAACTTCCCACCTGGCCAGCACCAGCCTTCATAATTCCTGCCATCTTTGTTCTTAACATAGAAGTCTTTAGCAGTAATCTCGTTGTGGATCTTGTAGCCACTATCAACCCTGATGTGGGGGTCTACTATAGCCACCATCTATTCAAAACAAGATCATCCATCACAAAAGAATCTTTATGGAATATTTAGAAGAAAATCACACTATACTGTAGTTTTACAACAACTGTGGCTGACCTTGCGTCTCTTGTCCATTATGCCCTGAAGCATCTCTTTAGGCTGAGGGAACTTGTGGGGATCCCAGGTGAAGTAGCGCTTGCCATCTGCATGCTCAATATCAAGCCATATGAAATCATAAGGGATGTCATGTTGGTCAAAGCCTTGGTCCACTGACTTTACATCATCCTGGTCATTATAATTCCAGCGGCACTGGTGATAGCCCAGACTGGCGAGGGGAGGGAAAGACTGGGTGCCTAGAAAGTGAAAAAAAGCCCCTCAATATTTCTGACTCAAGCCTGAAGACGGTTTGGTGTAGTTTAGAGCTCATAGGTGGCATCTACCTGTGAGAGAGGCATATTGTGAGAAGACATCTGATGGTTTGGGCCCAAGCATGATGAAGACATCAATGATACCGCTCTCAGAGATCCAACGGACGTCCGTCTGTGGCTTCTCACT
>JAFVLL020019701.1:59310-72914 GCA_021397915.2 Tor tambroides
TTCTGGCCCACCAATTTCATATATTCGTCAATAGCCTTTGTGGCCAGTGTATTCTCCCTGAAAATCAAAGCCTCATTTTCTCCCAAGCGCTGAACTTCTGCACTACCGAGATCAATCAAGAACTCCTGCACATTGAAAAGTCATTTAGAAATCTGAAGAGCACATGTCTTTTCCTAAAATTACTGCTGCTGCCACTCACCTTAGCTTTCCCAATGCTCTGGAGCACATGAACAAGTGCTCCTGCAAGTTCTTCTTTCTCCCGTACATTGAGAAGGGGTTCCAGGCTGCTGCACATGTCCACATAATTCACTGTGATATACTCTGCAAATTCTTTGTACCTCTCAATAGGCAGAATTTTCAGGATCTTGAATTTGGACTTGACTCGAAGAGAAGCTTGCGGTCCAACTTGGTCCTTTGCTGTACTTGTTCCTGGGGGCTTGTAGGGAACGATGGGATACCACTTCTCCTGATAGGCCCGCCCTTTTATTTCTGCCAGATTGAGAGCCACACTTCCTAGAGGATGCAGGATAGAGTCATCCTTGGAATGCCGCTTCTTTTTGGGGTCTTCGTCTCTAAAGAGGTGCAGGGTGATCTGGTTGACAGGGGGCAAGTTGTCAAGTTCAAAAAATTCGCCCCAGAATAGCTGGCAACCTCCTGAAGCACCACCACCATGGCCTGTGCCAGCTGCTCCAGATCCTCCGTCAACTGCTTGGCTGGAGCGTTGGGCGGACTTCCCCACGGCCCGGATACTGGTACGAGCAAACAGCGTACCATCAAGGTGGACCTCACAATAATATCGCTTCTTTGGGGGAAGGTCTTTTGCTTCATTAACCCAAAGGCTCAGTGAGTACTCAGTGCGCTCACAGTTGTCCTGAAGGTAGATAGTATAAAACATTATCATTATTTGTAACAAGTACACAATCAATGACATTTTTTGATGGACCTTAAGCTGAAGAATATTCAGTACCTTATTTGGATGAGCAGCACGACGCAAGTCTTCAATCCAGCGGTCTCTTTCTGCAGCTGAACTGCACCCGAAGCAATGGTTATTCTCTGAATTAATGACCTTTAATGAGTCAGACAAGGATATACCCAGAAAAGAAGAGATTGGTTTGGATTATGGATTGACATAAAGATTGGAAAATTGAAACATAGTTTGTACTTTAATGTGCAACATCAAGGTCTACCTGAAAACAGTACTTCTCTCCTAGAATAGAGCTGTGGACTGGCCTGATGACAGTAGTCTGGTCTGTGCTGAGATCCAGGCTTTTTGCTGCACTGACTGGAATGGATAAGGATTCTCTGGAACCATACCTTGATAGAAAGTGTGAAAGATTGGTAAATGGCATATCATATCCAGCCATCAGATAATATGTTTGTTCCAATTGACTTTTTCTATATTACAAAAATGATCCTCCACCTTAGAGCAACACTTAGTCCTGCAGTGCTGAGCTGTGTGCTGTTTTTCTGTTTCCGCTTGATTAAACTCTAGCATGAGAATGAGAGAAAAGTATTGTCATTTGAAAATACATATATTTATGCATGCATTTTGTTCAGTAACAGTTTCAGATTGTACAGATTTCTTAGAAATACTGATGTATACTCACTTTGACGCCGCCATCTTGCCCTTTTATTTTGGTACCACTCTGGGGGACCACAGAATCTGGGTTTAGCTCTAAAGAGAGAAAGAGAACAGTTTCTTTATTAGATTATCGCTTTGATGCCACAGTATTCCTCTTTTGTCTGTAGTGAGCACTGAAGGTGGTTGGGCCCTTTTCTTTTAAAACATGTTGCATACTGCTTGAATGATCAAATGTATCTGTGCATGTATGTCTTTCAGTTTATTTCATTCTGGTGGGATAAAAAACAGCAGAAAGACAAATAATCTCAATGCAATCGCAGATTCTGAAACCATGGCAGGAAGCATAGTCATTTCCTTCCTTCTATGTGCATCATATCAATAATTACCAGTTTAACAGAAAATTTAACTGTGTTACTGCAGTTGAATTCTGTTAATACAAAACAGAACCGAAATCTAGGGGCTTATTTAATTTTTTATGTCAAAATTGAGCTTTTACTTGATCATCTGTGTGCCTTTATGAAAGCTGGAGAGCAGACAAGCAGTACCATGCAAAGCATGTGGTCCCAATTTTTGCACTTACTTGATTATAGGAGTCAGACTTAGGGGTGCTTAAATAAATCACGATTACAAAAGCAGCAGCTGTAAAAATGAGTCATATTTGCTTGGCAGCCTATTAGCATTTTGTGTCTGATGAAGTCTGACACTTTGTACTTTGTCATGAATTTTCAAAGGACATGAAGTAACTAACTTGCAAAGAATGCAAAAGTGCAACATTAAAAGTTAGAACGACTTGAATTGTATCAGCAACTACTGCAAATAGAAATGAAGCTAGCATTTACTGCACGTCCACCAAGGCCAATTGTGATGCATGACCTGGCATTGAAAGCACCAAACATTTTTTAAAATAGTATGGTTTGATTAAACTCCTTTCAACATATTTCTCACATATAGTCTTTGTAGTTGCTGATGCCCACATATAGTGTGTGTTAAATTGGGAAAAGCAGAAGGATGCCCTCAACACCTAATGTCTATCATGATATGGTCAAGAGACCTATTTTTAGGAGTCTTTACATTGTATGCCTCTGAAGCCAAGAGAATACAAGACCTTAACAAAACTTGACCTGATATGCTTCTAAAGGCCAATTCGCACAGCACAGACAAACACCAACAAACAATCTGGCTGTTGGATTTAGAATTTTATGAAAAATAGCTGTCATGTTCACACTGCCCCAGCAGACACTGACAAACGCTGATTGAACATGATCACTTGGTGAAAACAAACCCCAAACAACACCAGCAGATGCCGACAGGGG
Source organism: Tor tambroides (assembly GCA_021397915.2). Lineage (NCBI taxonomy): Eukaryota > Metazoa > Chordata > Actinopteri > Cypriniformes > Cyprinidae > Tor > Tor tambroides. The sequence goes on from JAFVLL020019701.1 coordinate 62,206, forward strand.
TAACACACTGATGGGATTTATCTGAGGTGTGAATTGTCCTTAAATTTTCCATCACAATATACAACTTCAGAAGTTAGATATCTTCTATGATCTTCTAACTTGTCAGATCAAAATGTCATTAGATATGGAAGCACAGAAATTGGTACGCAATTCAACCAACAAATAAGCTACAACAAACTACATTGTATTTGAAAGCACTACTCATGATATATCTTTGTGCTTTGCTAAACAACTGAATTAACTGAAAATTAAGATCAATGTAAACTCACTTAACTGGATTCTGCCGTCTCTCAAGATTTCTTTTAATGCTGATTGAATTTCACATGCATTAACTCTCCAGCAAAATGATTGGATTGAATCATTTAAGAAGGCAAAGTTAAAATTATTTTGCTTACCTAGTGCCCCTCCACATACAATCCAACGCCTGAAACCCATGCTTTGGAGTAGCTCAGAATAACTAGTTTTTTCCCCCTTTCAGAACATTAGACTGCCCTTTTATAGGTTTTTTTTTACATTTAATATAAAAGTCCTGCATGCTTATTTTGAGTCAGCTAGACAGCACACCCCCATCAGTCTCAGTCGTCCTCTGGTATGGAACACCCAGTTACGATGGTATCTTCAGACACTCAAAGGAAGCAATTTTACAAGCACACGCACACATAACCACGTCAACCATTTCCTCTGTGAATACGTTATCTAGCATCACTTTAGTTACTGACAGGCCGTCATTGGCTAGATAGAGATAGATGATATCTCTCATCTCTTGAAGTCATCTCCGGCTTTTAAATTGTCAGGACACAGCGAGCTTTAGGCCGTCACTTCATTCAAGTGTACTGCAATCCCCCCAGTGATCTTCACAAGATAACGTTCACGTTTATTCTTATGAGGCCAGTTAGTTAACAATAAAAGTGGATCAGAACTTGATTACATATGTTGTATCTACTGTAATGCAATGACACTTAGACATTTTTAAGTTTGGCTTCAAAATAAATGCAAACTCTGTGATACTGACCAGTGTGACTTCCACTGATGTTCTGGAGACTGAGGCTGGAGAGACAACTGCTGGCCTGGTTCTGTACTCTCATCAAAGGCTGAAATAAATTCAAAAGATAATCATATATTGGCAGCATAAGCAGACCAAAAATCAAATAGCATTTCCAAACAAACTGGACTGATGCTTCAAAGTCAATTTAAGGGCATACATCCAATACCTTAATCTGCTAAGTATAATGTCTCATCTGTTGGCATTGTTGAATGTGTGTGTTGTTCATTACCTCCTCCTCACGTGGGATAAGGATTTGTCCATCTTGAAGAAGGCAATTGCTAATATCCCAAATGGGAACATCTTGTGGAGGGGCCCAGGAGAGGCGAACAGGCTCTTGGCCCACCTTCTCAGGATCACGCTTTTCTTTATCTTTTCATAAAATGCAAAAGAGTTTACATACAACGTTTTATTTAAATATCCCAGAAGCTTCAAAGACAAAACATACTACATCCTAGAATGAATTTGGAATCCACTTCCAATAATGATAGCAGCCCCATCAGTCCTATCAATGTCGAATTACATGTTTAGGTCATTTGAGTACAAAATAAAAAAATCTTTCTGTGGATTCTTTACTTTGTTTATTGTTCCATCTCACACATCCTGTTGTTGTACCCTCATTCTTTAGCGCCATTTAGTGACATCTGCATGTACAATCTTTCTAAGGTTAGAAAGTAAGTCTACACTATCCAACAGTAGAGATCTTTCTCAGGAACATTCATAATGGTTTCAACTTATGTTTTGTAGATCATTTAGCATTGAATACAAAGCTCTTACCATGCTCTACAATTGCAGTACTCTGTAGACGCTGTCTCTTGAACTTCTGTGAGACCGTTTGCAGGTACTTCCTTATTTTACCCCTCTGCGTTGTGTCCTGGACAGTGGACCCAGATGCCTGTGCGCTGGAGGACCCAGATGCAGAAGGGGAGGACAGGACCGAAGATAGGAGGGACCCTGGTGGCTCTGAAAGAGCTCTGCGGAAAGGGTTTTTCCTTGAAGTTGTCGGCTTGTCTGGTTTGGACGGGCTTTCGCTCCCTCGAGTTGCAGTCGAGCACTTTTCCCCCGCGTCTTCACTCAAAGCTTTGCGCCAACTCTGCATTTTATTCCATTTGTTTGAAGCCCCTTTCTCTAGCCTCTCAATAGCCCCCTGTGCCACCATCTCAGGCTTGGCCCCTGTGTGCCACTTGTACGTGTTGAGTAACTTGCCGTCCTCTGGTTGTTGTGGGTCTTGGTCAGCTGGACTGTTCTGCTCAGGAGACAGATCCATGTCTTCCTCAATCTGTGGTGCTGATTGCTCAGCACTCGGATCTTTGTTTGTACCCATCTTGATTCCTTCTCCGTGCACGTTTACTGGGTGCTGGATGTTTTTTATGCAATGCAAAGTCTAAATTTTCTTGTAGTATTTCAAAGAGAATGGATTCCTCAGCACTTACCAGTTCTAGAGGTCTTTAAACGTCTTGTATTTTCAATTTCGAGTGCTTCAGATCTCATCATCTGCTCACTTCACCTATTGGCTTGTTTGAAATGATGCAAGCTTTGTGGTCCTCAGCTCTTGTAGGTATGAGACTTTTTTTTTTTCGTTGCGTACTTGTCGTCCAGTATTCAGGAAGCCAGTCAGTTTGTGGGTGGGGAAATCAGGTTAGGTTTACAGGTTGAAGGAAGACTGAGAGATGAGGATATTTCCCAAACTGATCCATCTAGTGCAAAATTATAGTGCTATGTTCTTTTCTTGTTATTCTTATTTATGGAAAATCTAGAGAGCATAATCTTTAATTTGATCATGTTTTGTTCTCATTTGTATACATTGCATTTGCGTTTAAACTGAATTGGTATGCTTGTGACTGGAAAAATTCTTATGATTATCGTAGCGTAACATGACCAAGATTTGATTTTGTTGATTAAATATGAACAGGGTTGACGGTTCATACCTGCTTGTTTTGTTCAGTGACAGTTAAATTTCCTGTCACAACATCAGCACTTCCTGTTTCACTCTAGGGCCTGCTATGAAAACCACTTCCTGTGGTAAAGACTAAAGTAATCTTGTCAACCTTTCCTTCAAACTGTCACATACAAAACTCAACATAAGATTAAAGATCACCTTGTTTATTTTTTCACACGTAATTCTCACTTACGTACAGTACAGTAACATTTCAAGGTTTCATACAGACTCCCTACCAATGTACAGAGTAATGCTAATGGTCTGTTTTATGCTAATAACTTTACATTTTATTGCCAACCTTTTAACTTCTAAATAATATTTAAAATTAAATGTATATTTCAAATTAAGAGTACTTCTAATACTCATTAGTGGGTTTCATTGTTGTGGCTACTAAAACAGTCTTGCACCATAAGTCATGTCAAGTCAGTGACAGCAGATGTCCTCGTTGTTACTTAAAAGCATCCTTATCCTGTGAACAACATGGCACAGTCACAGATTAATGTGTTGTTTAGGATGACAAGTATTTCCAGCATTAAACTTTGAAATTTCTAAGTATAGCATCCTACATACTTTGTAGTGTTCCCAGGTTTTTATCTCGGAATACAGTGACTCCCCTGGACACTCTGTGCCTGCTACTACTTGTCTATGTCCCAGAATGGTAAAATTCTCCTGCAGAAATCCGTTGCTCACGCCGCATTTGACCAGATGATGGTGCACTAGCTCCATGTCATATTGGGCGGGTAAATGAGCAGTGTAGTCCCCGATGAAAGCAACACCATACCCAACAGTATTATGTCCTTTAGTATGAGCCCCTACTGACATCCAACCTCGTCCTTCGTAGATGTAGCCATCAGACCCAACTACAAAGCTTGGAGAGACAGCCAGATACACATAATACTGGCTGAGATATTTTGCATGCACTCTACTCAAAGAAAAAATAAAAATAGGGACAAATATGGTTGTATATGCTCTGATCAGTTTGTAGAAAAAACACAGTGTAGGTCAATTCAACTTTTAAGCATTTGACATTTTTATGCATGTAAACTTTATAGCTGTTCTAAAAATAGCTGCTGGTTTCTAATGCAGGAACTTAACTAAAATGTAACCTCATAAGGGACTGTTTTAAAATGCTCTAAATAAGCAACAACTTTGTCATCATGCTAAAAATCTGGGGCGCAACTGCATGTTTGCTGAGGGCCAGGTATGCAAGATCAGTGATGGCGCCCCCTGTATTCTAGCCCCTCACACTAACTCCCGCAGAAAACTTTCTGCAAATCAGTGTCCAAAAGAACATGAACTAGCTTGTGCATGGAAGGATACAAACTCATCAGGGGTGAAAAAAGGGACAAAGGTTTGAACCCCCTCCCCCATTTTCAATACCATAGGGAAAAAAGGTGAAAAGTGAAAAAAAAAAAAAATGTATATATATATATATATATATATATATATAAAATTATTAACTTGCCTCATTGCGTCAAAGTTATTCATATTTTTGTACATTTTTTAAATAAAATGGGAATACCCTATTTAAAATTCACTTTAAAGAACATCTCCATTTTTTTCATTTTACTTATAGAGGTAATTCATGGAAAATTCACCATGCTTAAGTGGAAGATTTCTGCCACCTGGAAGAAAAACAAATACTATTAAAATTAATATCATGATATTCTCACTATGACCACTAGATGGCAGCAGAGGGTCATTATTTGTCTCATTTAGCCTTTCCACTCAGTAATATAGCTCTTTTAACGTTTTATTTTTGGATTCATTTTTGGATTCATTTTTGGGGGGGGGGGGGGTTGGTCAAAGTTTAGCATTGTTTGACATGATGTCATCATTTTAATGCATTGTTTTTGATTTCCCCTTTGTCTTTTTTGTTCTGCGCCCCAGAACTTTTCCCTCCTCTCATTTTGGTTATATGTCGGCGTCTGTGACAGAATGTATCGAATGGTGAGCGGTTAATAGGTCTATATACTAATAAATACATGTTTTAACAAATAAAAATGCTAAAAACCGTTAAATAGAAATGTTTGATTACATTAATTTTAACAACTAACCTTTTGATCATTTATAACGTTTTATTAAAAAAATTTTTTTCACAGAATAATTTCAGTAAAATGGTGCCCCCCTATACACCGCATACACTGCATATCCCGTTTTTGCGCCAGTGCTAAAAATGCTCCTCACTTAAAGCTCTGGAGAGAATTCACTCACAATTGATTTCTATAGAATTTGGTATTAGCATGTTGTTATGCTAACACCGTTAGACATAAAATAAGTGAAACATTACATAGTGCACACAAACATTGGATAAAACAATTCATTTTTAATTTAGCTAAGCTATTTACAGTATTGAATGAAATATAAGATTACGTCAACTGTCATTTTGGGTTTATTTTTCCACTGAGATAAAGCAAATCTACATCTGAGTATGCATACTTACCTACTACATAGTAGGCTAAAAATAGTATGTAAAAGAGTAGTATGTTTGAATTCACAGTATTCATAAAACATGAAGCAAAAAGTACCAAGATGAAGTGCACATCCCTATTGAAATTTTACTATCCCATGAGGCCATGGGAGAAGATTTGTAAATAGTGAAGCAACTGATTCTCGTAGGTCAGTATGACAAATGTAGTACATCCAGACAAACATTAATAAAACATGCTGTTTTAACAGTTGTGAAATATTTATCACTCAGAAAGAGAAGTACCTCAGTGAGTGAGTATGCTGTTTTCCGGATGCAGCAAGAGTGAGACACACTTAAAGACTGTGATTAGAATGCAATATTTGCATACTACACAGTATGTACAGTATCCTACCTACTAGTTTAAATGTAGCATGTGATTTCTTAGTATACTCCGATTTAAGACATTATTGTGGTTCAAATATTATTTCTCAGTATTTTGAAATGTTTATTTAGTTTTGTAAATATTCTTAAAAGAAGTTACTTCATTGTAATGCATTCTGGGACTGCTTTCTCTACTAAGAACACCTACCGTTTGCTTTCTCTACTAAGAACACCTACCGTTTGCTTTCTCTACTAAGAACGCCTACAGTTTGGAAGCTTTCATACCACGATGCTCTCAATATTTCTAAATGTTTATTTAGTTTTGTAAACATTTTTAAAAGAAGTAACTTCATTGCAGTGCATTCTGGGCCTGCTTTCTCCACTAAGAACACCTACCGTTTGGAACAGATTTCACACCACGATGCCCACCTTTGTAGGCAGCACACTAGGTTTAGGGACAGAATGTATATTTGTGACAGAATCATGCTGAAGCAGATGTTACCTGTAGCCGATGTCGTACCAGGCCCGCCCCTTCTGGTGGAAATGTTGCATCGCCCGCATATTTTTGGAACACATGTGAAGGTTTCGACAGGGTTTGCTGGGAATCGCTGTGTGGTGAATATACAGGAATGCCAGGGGTGGAGACAGAGGTTTGAGAGGAACCAGGGGTGGCGCTGCTCCCCACATACATCTTGGAATGATGGCAGGACACTCTGAAGGAGGGTAGGCATGACGATTGTCGGTTTCATATCAGCATTTGAAGTTTTATTTGACCAACTGGAAGCACCTTCACTTACCTATATAACGTAGCACAAACTCTTTAATTCCTTTCTCTGTAAGACTTTCAACCTCAAGGTCTCCTTTTTGTGGATGACTATGTAGTGCTTCTGCTACCTTCTCTTGAAGCAGTGATGATTTTGTGATCTTTTTAAAATTCTGTCTGCGATAGCGGCCTCTCAGATGAGTATTCATGTCATGATCCAACTCTTCCATAGTCCCTAAGTAGTAGCTCCTCAGTAGTGTGCTTAAATTTACTTCAGAGCTGTTAACAACAGAAAGGTGCTTCCCAAGTATGGCTCCATCCATTCCACCATGGACCAAAGCATCAGTGGCCAAGGATGACACTCCTGAAAGCATAAAAACCATGGGAGCAGATACACTGTCCCAACAACCATCCAGGCCAAATTGCTCAGGTGGAGTTGCATTCCCAAACTGCAGAAATGACATGCCTAAGTACTTGGCCATCGGGAGTAGGTAGAAACCATGAGGCTGGTTTTTGTCCTCATTAGCCTGTAGCCCATATTCAAGACCTAAAAGGAGCGGAGCAAGGGCAACCGTTGTGCCATCAGGAGTCAGAACAACTCCTCTCTCTTCATGATTATCTGTTATGAAATGATGAGTGACTTTGTCCAAGAAATTGGTGAGATTGTGGTTTATATTCAGCTTCTCTGTGATAAAGCTGTTGTTTTTGCGGTGAATATCATCTCGATTGTCAGATGATCCCACAAAGTCATGTGTGACGTTGTCACTTTGGTCTTTAATCTTGCGTAGACTTGTCACTAAAGCCAGCGGACTTAGTCCTGGGTTTAAATCTTCTAAGTGTGTAACAGCAGTTATAAAGTGCTCCATGTTCCTCAGATGAACTGTGGTAACTAAAATATATAATTACTTAAGACACAATAATTATGCATGTGCAGAAATAATCAACCTACAGAGGGTTTTTGGGCGGTTTATCTTTTTTTTTTTTAATCTTAAAGGCTAGAATACACTGCATGACTTTTGTCAAGATTTTTGCCTTTATTTTCAGTCTGGATGTGCGAATGGTACATAGCAACAACTACGTAGTTGCCAAAATTCAGGAGTCTGCAGATTTTGGGATGTCAGGAATTTACACAGACAATTGCATAGAGTATGATGAGCACAGCCTCTCATTTTTAGCTTCAGACCATGATTCCATCCAGTCAGAGGATACCAAACATATTTGATATTCTGAGCTAATTTTAGTATATTTTGTGCATGTTTCTGCATGAGTTTGTGCAGTTCAGAATGACTTGAAAATCTGGTAGTGTGTGATTCTCAGTCATTTAATGCATCCCAGTTTTGCTCTCTAAAGTTTTACAAAGTAGGCAAGTGTATGATGCCTGGTGTTTTAAAAATGTGTTCAGATTTTAAGTTGTGTAGTGTATTCCAGCCTTGAGGGAAAATCAGACTCATTCAAACTAGAGATTCTACGTGACATTAAAAGACATAAAAAGACAAATTACTGCTTTATTCTGACTGAACTTCGAATTTTAAAGTGCAATACATGTCAATCTGAATAGAATTAAATAGAACGTACATACCTGAGCTCCGAATGACCACGCATATCCCAGACATGGTAATAATCCACAATGCTCCTGGTCTCATTATCAGTACTAAGTGCTACAACTCGGTACTAAGTGTTTGATTTGAATGCAGTGTAAGAGTATTTGTACATATGCTGAAGGCAGGACACTCCAAATTCTGCAATTTAGCGTTATTCAGGTGGTGTATTCCGGCATGAAAAACATGTTTTTGTGTCCTGTCAGTGGGATTGCATGTTTGAGGTTGTATGAGTGCGTATGTTTGTACTCTGATGTGAGTAAAGGTCTTCCCCATAATCTGAATTTAACTACAAATATTGATTTTTGGATGGCAGTGACTGACAGATCTGGTAATAAAGGAGGTAAAGTTCATAGCTAGATATAGTGGTATATAATGTAATGGCAAAAAAGTTAGTTGTTGAACATGTGCATTCAGTTACCTGAAGAATGACTACAACTGTCTGTATTTAGTAACTGCAGAGAAACTAATTTTCACTGGATTTGTTGATTTCCAGAAGAAATTCTTCCCTCTTGCAGCCAAGAGAAGCAAGAGCATTGAAATTAGAGCTTTTAGATCAAAAGGACAAAGCTGTTTTGGAAAATTAGCTGACTACTTGCAGTATGTACTGTATACGGCAAACTATTTTTTAAATAGTAAGAGAAACAGTGGACATTATTCAATAAATGCTAGTAGTAGCCGTAGTATGCCAAAGTTTTCTACCAATAATGTTTTGATAATGATACCTACCATTGTTTTGAGAAGCACCTTTACTGCTAAAAGTATTGATTTTATTCCTGTTAACAAGAAATTACATGCTTACCATTTGAAAATGTTTTAGTGAGTTTTATTTAAAAGGGCACTTGAGGCTTGATTATGTGCTTTAAGGTTAAATATCTTACCAAACAAATAATTTTGATTTGCATTTTGACATGAAAATCATAAAAATGATTTAAAGACACAACAAAGCTTTTTCAGACTTTATTTCATGTGCATGTGGTTTCACAAATGAATAGCTAAAAGTAGATAAAGTGAATAAATCCAATGACATGTCATACCCAACATACTATAAATTGTTTGTGCAAAGTGAAATTAATGGAAAAATAAAATTTTATATATATATATTTATATAATTTCAAAGTTCTTTTACAGGCATTTTCTGTCAATAGACATCTATTTGACAGAATGGATTTGAATTGCTTTCAGTGTGTCTATTTCAAATATTGAAATATTTGTTGGAGAATGAAATGAAATCCATAATATTTGTCTGTTAAAAAATCTCATTTTATATAATACTTTTAGCAAACATTCAGAGGGAACATAAAATACTATAGAAAACTGCAGATTTTTCAAGGTACCTGACTGTACGATAAGGAAGTAAAGTTTTGCAAGATTTATAATTATGTTTCTGGCACAACACACATTGATATTTTAAATTTAGGATGCTTTCTTAAGGCTGCAGTCTACTACATCTCAATAACCACATTTACTTGCTGTCTCTACAGTAATGAAAATTAAGTAAACCTGACACCATGACACACTAGTTATTAATATGGGGAAAAAATCTGTCAAAGTGTCCTCCAGAATTGCTCCATAAATTTTATCGGAAAATATCTGAGCTGTATGCATTGCAGGAATATATAGGACATAAATGAGAAAATGCAGTATATTCAGGGACAGTTACAGTATGCAGTACAAAACAGTGAACAGCCATTTACCCGCAGTAGAGACAAAAAAAATGACAACACAGATGGTCTTTTATACCCAAGACCTGAGTGAGGGAAAATACTAGGTCTTAGGACCACCAGGTTTCATTCAGACGTTTAAAAATAATTAAAGAACCTGAAAAAGGAATACCAGGTCTCATGATGCTTACCTGGAATATAAGTAGATCTGCAGCCATAAAAGAAAAAATGAGGGTTGTGGTACATGAAATAACAATAATTAAAAATGAAACTATTAAATCATGACTGGCCAAATGCCTGGTCAATCAGAAGTGCTTTGTTGCAGTCAAACAAAACAGAATTATAATCTAAATAATGACCATTGTAAAAGAAAATTGTGTTTTTTTGATAAAAAGTTCTTGTTAAAGATAAGAATGTTTGAACAGTATGGTGAGAGGCATCTATTCACTAGATTTGGTTCCATTGTAGTCGCCCTGCATGTCCACATCATCCTCTGCAGCATCTGAGCTGTCAATCATTCCCCGTCTACCACCACCTGATCGCCTCGGTGTACTGCTGAAGGATGATGGTTCGTTGCCTCGCCTGAAATGTTACCACAAATCTTAGCATAAAATCAAATAAACTTTCATTGCAGGTTGCTTGGTACCTGGTACATTTGTGTTAGCCCTTAAATAGCATGTTAAATTTTTAAAACCATTTTAAACTAAGGAAACCTTTGTTTAAAATGCCTGGAATTGGTAGTGATCTACCAATCAGCAATTGTATGGAATTCGTATGGATTGTATGGAAGACTCAGGTTTGAAAAAAGCTGTATTATTTAAAGTACAGTACTGAATAGTAATCGCAGAGGGTTTGATTTAAAAGATGTTAAGAATTTCAATTCATATGTGATAAAACCACAGTAATATGTCT
>JAFVLL020019702.1:0-18864 GCA_021397915.2 Tor tambroides
GCAGCATTGTTGAATGAGGCCATAAATGAGTGGAATATTTCCCAGAAAGAACCGACTCTCATTACCGACAATGCAGTGAACATATGGTCCATGCAATACTATATATACACACATTTAAGAAAATAAAGTAATTAAATAAAATTGACAAATGCATACAACATTTCAATACTAAACATTTACAAGGAAAAAAAAAATAAGCTAAAACAATTCTGTTACGTCTACAACTTAATGCATTATAGGCTGGTTCCGTTGTTGTTGCTGTTGTTTTTTGTTCCTTCCTAGGACTGGTCCTGGACCAATAATGTGAGTCTGCTGGTGGTTGGACCGGAGAAGTGGCCTGGACTATAAATTACCTGGCATATCACTGGAGGGAGCTCTCTGCCTCTTCGATCGATTGCTCATGATTGTTTGTTGTGATACTGTGCTAGCTGGTGAATATGTGGTATGACAGAGTGTGTTTTCTGTTCCCTCCAAGTGTTGCTTTCCATCGTTGATACTGTGTGAGCCTTACTTTTAGGACATTGATGTCTTCTTGACCATGTTTGTAATTTCTTAACTGTTTCGAGAAGCAGTAGGGGGTGAGTGCCTTGTTTCTTTTGTAGACCACTAGGCCATTACTCTTTCTCCTGTTTATTGGGTAGATAAGGAATTTGATTGTATGTTTTGTTTCTTTTATTTTGTTTTACAGGGAAGGTAGTTTCTTTTGTGGGGAAGTTAGTTTCTGTTGGTTTATTATTTTGGCATTAGCTCACCCCTGAAGATGTTGCTTCTTAAGTATTTTTACTTATGTTTTGAATGCATTGTTCTTGTATATATCGAGAGAGAAAAACAGATACAATTGCACTGAAAATGAACAAGAAAACAAAGAAAGAAAAAATTAAAATGAGCAATTAAGATAACATGGTTGTATTATTTATGTTACACTCTGATCTAGACCAGGGATCGTAACAATTCATATGAAAACAACAAAAGGTATGAGTATAATAATGCTTCTAACATAACACTAAGCTAAACACCAAAAACAACTACATGCGTATGTACTGCCACACACACACATATATATATGTATATATTGTGGCGGGCTGAGGAATCACACAACAGGGCAAATGCGGTGAAATCCCCGGAGGGTGTGCTTATTGAGCAAAACTGAAACAATAGAAGTGCCAACGTGTCCTGTGCTTGTGATTCGGTGCCCGGTGATCCACTTCCCCTGTCGTCACAGTGCTCGAGTGCCTGGTGTCTCATGCATGAAGGGCGGGCTGGTCGGTCACAGGCTGCTCTCTGTGAAGTGAAAATGACACGTGTTAGGTGGCTGGCTTTCGGAGGCATTGCTCACCAGTGTGCGATCTCTTGTGGCTTTTGTAGCTCCCTCCTAAGCCGCTTCAGCCGTGGCCGATCAGCCCGCGAAGATTGGGAGCAGGTGTTTCTCCTTTGTTTCCAGGGCGATGCTGATAGGCGCTCGGGACACGTGTCACACTCCCCCCCTAAGCGTCGTGCTGGCCCTGCGAAACAAGGGGGAGATGGGGGCTGGGGGAGGGGAGAAGCCTGACAGACCTGCGAAAGCTGCCCATATCCGCGAGAGTCCGTCAGCGTTGGCGTTGGCCGCCCCAGCCCGGTGGCGTACGTCGAAGTGGAAGTCCTGGAGCGCTTGGTGTCCTTGGCCCTCGCCATCCACTGTAAAGGAGCGTGGTCGGTTATTAGGGAAAATTTACGGCCGAGGAGATAGTACCTTAGCTCCAGGACTGCCCACTTGACGGCCAACGCTTCCTTCTCCACCGCGGCGTACCGTTGTTCCGTGGGGGACAGCTTTCGGCTGATGTACAACACCGGGTGTTCCTCGCCGTCCTGGACCTGGGAGAGTACGGCTCCCAACCCGGTGTTGGAAGCGTCCGTTTGGAGCAGGAAGGGGCAGTTGAAGTCTGGCGCACGCAACACCGGCTCCGAGGTGAGCGCCGCTTTCACTTTTCGGAAGGCTTCCTCCTCGGCTGGACCCCAGGGAATCTTCTCCGGCTGCCCCTTCCTGGTCAGGTCTGTCAGGGGCGAGGCTAAGGAGGAGAAGTTAGGTATAAAACAGCGATAATATCCCGCCAACCCCAAAAAGGCCCGTACCTGAGTTTTTGAGGTGGGCCGCGGGGCCGAGAGGATTGCCGCCACTTTCTTCTCCTGGGGTTTGATCAGGCCGCGGCCCACCTGGTAGCCCAAGTACTGGGCCTCGGGGAGCGCCAGGTGACATTTCCTGGGGTTGGCGGTCAGCCCAGCCCACCGCAGCTCTCTCAGCACCCTCCGTAGCCGCTCCACATGATCTTCCCAGGTCACCGCTGGCCTGTTGACTGTGCAAGGAGTGCCCTCCGGCGTGCGTCGCTCCTGGAACACCCTCCGGGGAAAAGGCGGCACTCGCTCCCCAGCCTCCCGACGTTGCGTCAGCTCCGCCAGCTCGATGGCTTCCACTAACTCCCCGATGGTCCGCGGGTTCGGCATACTTGCAGCCTGTTGAAGTGGGCGGGGAAGCGCACGGAGAAGCCGATCCACCACGACGCGTTCAGCCACTTGGGCGGCGCTGGGATTTCCGGCGAGCAGCCAGTGTTCAGAGTTCAGCGGCCTGAGCGCAGGCTGGCACCCGATGGTTATACTCCCAGGCATGGAATAACTGAGCGGCAGAGATGGGGGAGAGGCTGACGTGGGCCAGAACTTCCTGTCGGAGCTCATCATAGGAGTCCATTAGGTTCGGGTCCATTGAAAAGTATGCCTGTTTGGGCTCCCCAGTCAACAGGGGTGCCAGGATCCGCGCCCATTCTTCTCGCGGCCAGTCCTCCCTCACTGATACCAGAAACACCGCTGCACGTCTAAAGTAGTTCAGTATGTTTGAAATATCACAGTTCTGTTCATAAGGTATATTAAAAAAATCAAATAAATCAAATAACAGCAGAGTTTCAAAGTGGTTTATTGCACACTAGTGTGCAAACTTTTTTCCTACCACATGACAAGATAATAACATGGTTATCAGCATCAACATGTATAATTGCTGCTTTTTGCAGTGCAAATTTTGTTTTTGATGAAAATAACAGTACGTTTTCATCAGTTATTTTACCTATGGATCGATGCAATTCTTACAGATTTCTGCTGATTTGAAATCAGGTACAGATGAAGTAGCACTGTAAGATTACATTTGTTTGAGCGACTGTGTGTGAATAAGTGTTGTAGTACTTGTTTAAATCATGCCTTCAGCTGAAAATATTCAGTATCTAAGGAACAAACAAATTCTTTGAGAACAAACTTCCGACTCAAGTCCATTGCCGTCATCATAACCTTCACATTATTTCTGATTTGAGTAATCCATCTGTATCAAGCTAGCTAAAGATGTTTAACATGACTTCTTGCTAAATATGCAGTTATATTACGGGTCGTTGGCATGAATTGTAGCTTCTCGTGATGGAGCGCTCCACTCACATACTCTACTCCGTCCGTTAGTTAGTGCCCGCTCACTTTTGCCCAGGCCCGCCCAAAAATAAAATTCTGGCTAAGCCACTGTTCAGGTCCCACAAATTCTTTGGCTTTTCAGCATTTTGTGTTTTTGAATCCTTTCCAACAATGACTGTATGATTTTGAGATCCATCTTTTCACACTGAGGACAGCTGAGGGACTCATATATAACTATTACAGAATGATCAACGCTCACTGATGCTCCAGAAGGAAAAACATGCATTAAGAGCCGGGGGGTGAAAACTTTTTGAATTTGAAGATGTTACTATCTTCTGTACTCTCTGAAGGGCAGTACTAAATGGAAAAAAAAAATCAAATAAAAAGTGATATATAGGCAAGAAGAAAATGAGAAAAAGTACACATCTTCATTGTGTTCAAAAGTGTTAACAGAATGAATTTAAAAATAATTTAAAAACACCTACTGACAAGAATGACTTACAACAGGTGTAATTCACCAAAAAGTTGTAGTTCACTTCTAACTGAGAGCTAGTTTAAGTAATGTGGATTCATTTTCCTCATTTGTGAAACTATTTGTCCTGAACAACTCCGTACTCAACTCATCTTTTATGAACGGAGGAACATTAGACACAATATGATCGCTTTTAACGGTTGAACGAAGGGCATTTCTGGAGTAAAACTCTCCTTTCTGCTCAGACTAAACACGTTAAGTAAATCACTCCAGCGCTATTCATACGAGAAGCTGACATTTACCTCACATTCCTGCTGCCCTCAAACTTAATTACGCAAAATAATCCATACACGACACCAAAAAGTTATTAACAGAGAAGAAAGAGAAGAAAAAGTGGACTCACCCTCTCCGTAAACGCTCAGTCCCTCGCGCATGCGCACACCGAGTGATCCTCACGAGCGCTGCAGAGTGAAGCAGAGCGTCTCGAGCGCCCCCAGTTCACAAACCCCGCCCCCTACATATAATCTAATGAGACGCGAGACAAACTAAATAATTACATTACACTTCTAATATTTGTTTCCAAAGATGGGTTTTGACATTGTATGTATTTATCACGCTGCTGATGCACGTTCAAGTGTTTGTTTGTTAAATAAATTTGGTTTTAGTTAGTTATTTGTTTTATTGTATAACAAGTAACAGTAACACAACATATATAGAGAGAATCACAGTGTTGTTCAACTATTATCAGTTACATGCATAATAGCATCAAAGGAACAAACATAAAAAAAGAAAGAAGGGAGAAAATTACAGCAGATAACTTACAAGACATTTCCATTATAAAAGGATCCAAACATTCTATACATCCTTTTTGCTTTTTTATTTCTTAGATCTTTTAAGGCTTCAATGTAATGCTTAAGTTCAGTTTTAAATAACGTAATGTTAGGTTTATTATTAGACCATTTTTGTTTGTGTATATGGTATTTCCCAAACATAATTAACAAATTAATCTCCAAACTCTTATTTATATAAACCAATATTTACCAGAGAACTGAATCTTTAATTTAATCAATTTTTATATTAGATATTCAATATCAATCCACAGTGTTTCTTACAGGATTTAGCGAGACTGTGGTGGGTGGTCCTCAGCGTGAAGCATCAAGTCTGAAGTCTTTATCTCTGGAGTCCGAGTCAAGTCTGGCTCACTAAAAATATACAATTCAGAATCCTCATGTATCGAAGCTATGATCTGCTTTGTAAAAAAAAAAATTAAAAAAAGAGGTGTTAAGATGTAAGGTTAATGTACATTATTTATATGTTTTAATCCATTACCATGTTCAAAACAGTTTTACTGTAATCAAATTCTATAATAAAAGTCCTATCTACCATGACACATAAGGAAATATTTGACACAGATATTATAAAACCGTACAAATAAAGTATTTCTTTAAGATATAAGTCAGGGGTATTCAATTTAAGTTCTAAGAGGCAAAGGTCTGGACAAAAAAATAATTTTTTTTTTTTTTTTTTTTTACATGTTGCTATTGTATTTTTACATTTAGATACATGCAAGGCCATGTGACAAAGATAAAAAAAAATACTGTTTCTGTTCAGGGTTTTCCTCCTGAAATGTATATTATTTTAATATTTAACTTAAAAGCAGTATCTAGACTACTAAAAACAATGTAGCTACAATTATCAAAACGCACTCATCTTGAGCAGAAAAGAAAGATAACAGTTTCAAAAACATTAAATTCTAATAGAAAATAGACAAAAACACAATGCATTCATTCATTAATCAACATTTATTCAGTGCTACAAACACTAAGCCAAAACATTTTGAACATTACAACTGTTCTTTAACCATACAAAGTGTTACCAAGTAATGAGCACAGAAAAGGGACCTGGCTTATCCAATTCGCAATTTCCTGATCGATCCTCTACGGGAACCAACAAGAAACGGTTGGACAACATAGAAATTGATTTGAAAGATCTTTTAGTACAGGCAGCTTGGCGACGTGAGGACAAGGAGGCCAAGAAACAGGAGAGGAAGAAACGTCGCGAGTGGACCAAGAAGAAAGTTGCAAGAGCACGGTTATCAGGTGTGTTGAGGGTTTCATTGTTTTGTGTTTAGAAGTTTTGCTTTGCTAAAACAGCGGTTGCGGCTTAGGAGATGCATCTTGCATTGGTATGCAGAATGCAGCTGCTAGCTACAACTGAAGCGTATGTGTTGGTTACACCTGTTAGGAGGTGGTTAGACATGTATGTATATGATATGTGAGACGTTGCAAAATTGCATATGTTTAAGAAGGCAATAGGCACGCTTGACAGTTAAAGACGTTTCCCTTTTGAACTTTTGCCCACGTCTGGAGAGGTTTCTGTGACAGAGATTGTATCTCCTGACTGCATTAGAGAAGGGGAGGGGGCAGGAGGGGGAAACTGACAGGATGTTCGTTGTCATGAGACTGAAGATGATGGAATGCGAGGCTATAAAATGTTGATGTAATCTTTGTACGTTGCCGTCATTCCGTTGTGAAGACTTCTCGCTGTTATTTTGCTTATGAGTTATTGTTTTTTAGTAAAACGAAGCCAGAGTGTTGGTGATTCGTTATACTTTTATTAACAGACTCTGAGTGATTTATTTACATTATAACCAGTTATCAGAACTTGAATATAATCCTAATTTCGAGCTTCAAGAGGCCCGGACTCGGCTGAGCCAGATCGGTCACCGGGAGTAAAGGACTTGGATCATCTTTGGACATCCCTCAGAACCCCAGGTAAATATAGAGACGTCTATTATGAGACCTTTGGGGACTGAGATAATGATGTAATATCAGGTGATAATCCTTTAAATCGGTATACAAGCACAACAATAATCAAAACGTTCTCATCTTGAGCAGAAAAGAAAGATAACTAACAGTTTCAAAAACATTAAATTCTAATAGAAAATAGACAAAAACACAGTGCATTCATTCATTAATCAACATTTATTCAGTGCTACAAACACTAAGCCAAAACATTTTGAACATTACACCTGTTCTTTAACCATGCAAAGTGTTACCAAGTCATGAGCACAGAAAACTGAACACATCAATTCATAGATTGCACAATATAATCAACTGAGAAAGTTTGTGTCTCATTAAGGATGGGCATAGTTAAATAATGATGTTATCAGTGAAAATTAACAATAATTATCAGTACTCTTATTGATACAACTCCCCATAATTTGGTGCAAAAAATAAAGACACGATAAAAAGATATGAAACAATTCAGTAGATACTTCATTATTACTTCTTTGCAGAAATAAGTTAAATTGTTTCCTGAATGTCTGTCCTATATGAGGCACCTGCTGTCTGGTGGTGATGTGCTTTAATACTGCTTCACTATCAGAAGATAAACCTAAACAATATTACAATCACCAAAGAACCATAGTTCTTGAGCTTCTCAGAAGATAAAAGAAATATAACAACATTCATAAAGAGTAAAGATATGTCAAATGAACAATATAGAGATTTCTAGCATCTCTCCTGTATAATTTGGCCCACCCCAAAAAACAAACAGTTTTTGTTTAGGAAAATGAGCATGTTGACTTTCTCAGGAGAATCTGTGATCTCTGATGACTGACTGTGGAGAAGACTCTTTCAGACAGTGCTGAGGAGGCAGGTGAGAGAAGAGGAAGAGTGTCGTTCTTACCCCAGCAGCAGAAGGCAGGCTCTTCTGAGGGAAGGACTGGAGGGTGACACTTCACCTTCATCTTTTCATGGAGGGTTGATGTAGTGTTTCGCTGTAGAACAAGGCTCCTCCTCAGCAAAGAGTTCCTCTAGTGCAGAGTCAGAGATTCCTTGCAAACTGGAATCTTCTAATAGAATTTACCATCTTTTTGTAGTCAGGTTTATTGTTTTTATTATAACACATGGCAAAGGTATGAGAAAATTATGTTAAAGGTGTTCTTCCTCCTCTTCGCCATCCTGAGCCTGCACTGTCAATATCCTTCTCTGGCAGCTGAAAGGGAGGATATCATCTTGTTAATGTACACAACCTATAGGCTATATGTATTTGATCAAAATTACCCTTTTCTAATACACTTTAAAAAATGTATTTCAGGCAAAGCTGAAATTTTCAGTAGGCTTTGCTCCAGTCTTCAGTGTCACGTGATCATTCTCATGTGATTTGCTGCATTTTTGATTATTATCAAGCAGTGCATTTACATGCACCTAATCACATTATTGCCATTCTGACCTACACACCTACTACTTCTGAGTCCATCATTTGTGCTGTGCAGTGGGGTAACATTATGTAAATAATGGCAGTAAAAAAATTACCACAATAAGAATAATGGAAATTGCATGTAAACTGGAGTGAAGAGCTTTGCTTACTCTGATTATTGGAAATAATCACATTATTTGTGCGCATATAAACAGTGTTGGAAACAGTTGTGCTACTTAATATTTCTGTGTAAATCATGATATTTTTCTTCATGATTATTTTATGAATACAGGTTCAAAACATTCACAAAAAAGGTTTAAAAAATTAAAAATAATTTGTAACATTATAAAAGTATTTTCTACTGCTTTAATTCGATTTTATGCATCCTTGCTATTAATGTCTTCCCAAAGGAAAAAAAAAATAAGATAACTTCAAGACACGTACAGGTAGAGTTTCCACCCGTCTCCAGCATTTTTTTTTTTTTTTTTTCATGGTAAACTCTAAAAATAGTCCAATCCATAAGTATTTTTTAATTTAAAACGTTTTGAAGATTAGCAGATAGGCTGTCAATTCATTAAATAAGCCGTTTCTTCTAAAAAGCCGTTTATTTCGCGTAGTGAAGCCTCAGTCTCCTCCATTGACATCCATTCAAAAATAAAAATAAACAAAAAATAGTCTCCTTTGCCACGTGCTGGCAGGCCAAACAGTTGAACATGTACTACTTCAAAGTGTAAAATACAACAATGAGAGATATCGCCTCATTCAGTCAATGAAGAAAGTAAAACACCATGACTTTTCTTTTTCAGGTTTATTGGGGAAATCAGCTAACTCGATTAAGTTTATAAAAGAATGTGAATGAAGTAAGAGAATACAGAATATAAATAATATTTTTATTTTTTATTTATTTTAGTAGGTGGCGGTGTTGCACTTATAAGCTGGTTTACCAACCGCCAATAAAACACCAAAGAAGAAGACGAAGTAGTAGCGGCAGTTCTGAAGCGTTAGCATTAGCCTTTACACTTTTCGGCTAATGGTTGCAGTCTTGCCTTTTATGGCTTTGGTTGTACGGCAAGAGTGAGTCCTCTTTTTCTTCTCTATTAGTTGATTTTTGCTGTCATGCATGGCTTATTTTGTGTAATTAAGCAGGAATGTGAGGTAAATGTCAGCTTCTCGTATGAATAGCGCTGGAGTGATTTGCTTAAATAACGTGTGGTCAGTACAGAAAGGAGACTTTTACTCCAGAAATGCCCTTCAACCAGCAAAAACGATCATATTGTGTCCGATGTTCCTCCGTTTTTGGAAGATGAGTTGAATACAGAGTTGTTCAAGACAAATAGTTTCACAAATGAGAAATTTTTAACGTTACTTAAACATGCATCTTTCAGTTAGACACTGCCTTGTTTTTGCTGCTGCAAGTTTGTTACCGTTATTTCTCGTTTGAGATTTATTTTTGGAAGATCGAATTTGTTTTAGTCACTTAATTTTATAACGGGATAAAGTTTTAGTTTCAGTTTCGATATCCGCTGGATAGCCGCTTGTTGTTGTTTAGGGACCGTCTGCAAATTCCAGCCAGAGTGTAAAACAATGTTTTAGTAAAAGCTCGTGGCCAAACTGACTTTACAACGTTTTGGAATGTTAAGTTAAATTAAATTAAATAAATAAATAAAAAATAATAAAAACATTTTGGTGAATTAAAACATATAAATAGAGGTAATTGAGGTAAAGTAGGTGAGAATGGTCTCTTAAGTCGTGATGTAAGGCAGTGGTTCAGTATAGTAAATGATTCACAGAGACTAGACTTAAAGGCACAATATGTAAGATTTTCGTAATAAAATATCCAAAAACTGCTTGCACAGTGTTATATATTTTGTGCAGTTGTGTATTTATGTCATCCCAAAAGTTCCCAAGGATTTGTAAATCCAGAGAATGTCCAGTTTTAATTAATGGCTCGTCCCTGGTCATTGCCGCCTATCAGTGACGTAATATCCGCACTATCCTCAGTTTCCGCTTGTAGAAACTATGGCAACACACGGGCTGCGTCCGAAATCGCATACTACTTGTGTAGGTACTACATTTGAATTCGAACGTACTTCTCGACCGTTAAAAAAGTACGTTCTATATAGTATGAATATGGGTAGTATGAATGGAATTCGGACGTACTACATTCGCCATGTTGATGTTGTCACGTGTCATGCGTCTTCACAACAGCGCGAAAATTTAAAGAGCCCACTTCACTGCGAGAACATCGTTCATTTTTTTGTTTTTTATTCTTACCGCTTTCATCGGCGGTTTTTTTAAACCGGCAGATCTTTTTACACCCAAATCGCAAAATCGTTTCATCTAGAAACAGCTGTTTACATCGTTTAAACATTCAACAAGTCAGTCGTTTACTTGGATGATGTTAAACAAGTACAAATTAACCACACTGAACAACGTTTTTCCCTGAGGTACTTTACACTTGAAAAGAGCCGCGTCGCGGCTTTCCGCCATTTTTCGAATATGACGCCTCCTCTCCCGCGGCCTCATGGGATAGTAAAGTGTCCATCGTATGCCTACTACAGAATTCGGGCGGAAGCAGTAGGTCATCCGGGTACTTCTCGCCTACTGTTTTTCGAATACTATGAATTCGGACATACTACTCGCCTCACATACTGTTTTTCGCATACTATATAGTAGGGAAGTATGCGATTTCGGACGCACCCACGGACACAAATACCGCTGTACAGTTAAACTAAATCCATTACGGCTGTCGCGAATAAAATGAAACTGAAATTTAAAGTGTTTACCGCAGCATTAAATTTAGATCTGCAAAACGTTGAGCTATGATTTTTTTTTAATGCGTTTTTACAGTGTTGCTCATTTTAACCAATTACACACGAGTCTGTTGAACTTATGAATTCAATGGCCAATCAGAGTCATTCAGATGAGTTTTTTGTTCACTGCAGGTGCTCACTGACTGAATTCAGGGGCACGTTTTGCTACGGTTTCCGGGGTTGAACGACATGTTTCCTGCAAATGGTGTGCAACGGGGTTTGAGATACGTTTTCTCTTGTTTGGTGGGTGTGTCAAAAATGTCAGCCCAATCAGCAGCAACGTGTATATAAACCCTGCGGCTTTAAAGAGCAAGTATATTGTTTGTACATGTTTATTTACATTAAAAGCAAACTATAGATCTGGAACTTCTTAAAGTCTGTCTAAATATCATGCAGTAATTGCGATGTCTTCTGGTCCATATCCTTTCCTTAGGAAGGTGTGCTAGACACTGATTAATGTAACATAAAAATACTGTATTTAGTTTTGCTATTGTATTGTGGAGTGACACTTTCATAAACTTTTCTGATTATATAATGGTAAATATTACAATATCATACCACAACAACTGTGATCAGCAATAATGATAAGCCTAATACTCACAATAAAAATAATAAGGTCATATAGATCATAACACAATCTCAGAGGTAAGAAGTGGATTATCCTTCACCTGAAATGTTTGTCTTTTCATCCTGAAATGCGAGGCACATGTTGGATCACAATAATTAGGAACCACAGTCTCCACAAATCCCTTCTTCACTCGATTGGGATGTTCTCTTTTATTCTGGACGGCAAGGGGAGTGACTGTAACATCGAGCATATTTTGCAGTATTAAACACGTATTTATACCGATTTCATCAGGCTCTGAAAAGACTTCATAAAGAACACAAAGAATGATCTTCTCAGCTGCCATGGTTGCAACTCTTGCTTCATCAGAACAGGGTGTTCAACCCACCACCGTTTCCATTTAATAAACGTTTTGCAAAGTTTCGTCTGAGCTGAACGCAGCCCAGCTCTCACGCAAATTCTCTCATCATAAACAACAAAGTGTAGATGTACATATGATGTAAGAGATTAATTCATAAAACCGTGTACAGACAGCTTTACTGATTATAAGTGGAGTTGTTTGAGAGTGCTTAAACTCGCGCTAGATTTAAGTCAGTCATAATGTTCTTTGACAATGTAAGTTCTTTGCTCATATTCTCTGTATTCGCTGTTTAAAACAACCATGGAAGGTACAGGTAATAAAAAAAATTAATCCATTGCCTGATCCTCCTTCATAGCCTCATCAAGCTTCGCCTTTATTGTTTTGAAAATGCGACCTCTAGTGGCAAAAACTTACATTGTACCTTTAATGCTTCTTTGATTGTATTGTTGATTTTAGTAAATCTGCTTTTCCACACAGAAATTTGTTCAGTGAAGCTCCTCCCACAGCAATCACATCATCAGTGAAGCTCCTCCCACAACAATCACATCATCAGTGAAGCTCCACCCACAACAATCACATCATCAGTGAAGCTCCTCCCACAGTAATTCAGCAATAAATGCTGGAATATTCCCATCAGTTTACGAGTGAAGACGAGCATCAGAGCATCAGGAAGAGCTGAAATCTGCAGAGACTGAGTTTATTAAAGAGGACAGAGAGAAGATGAGAGATCCCTGCAGAATCAAACACACTGAAGATACTCAACAACAAACAGGTTGGTCTTTATCCTTCATTCCTCATTAATAGTGCTGACGGTTATGGGTCATGTGACGCGGTCGAGGTGGATGGCAGTGTAGTTTAACGCTGCTTGCAGCAGCACAGTTTATTTATCCTTATTAGGGGTCGACCAATGTGTGTTTTTCAGGGCAGATGCCGATAATTACAGACCGATAACCGATATTTTGAACCGATATCTCTGGTGTAAAAATGAAAATTAATTTCAAAATTAAGGAAAACAAGGGCTCTGACAAAAACTGCCTTCCCTGGTGATGGTTGAGTGTAGTACTCCCTCTTCTTACTCTTGTCTTCCTCCGTGCATCCAATTTCAATAAGGGTAATGTAAAGAGAGAGTTAAAAGTGGGGCCACTATATGCTTCATGATTAAGCCAATGAATACTGCACTACAGCTAAACAGCTTGGGGAAATGTAAGTATTTGGCTTCAATAATTTCCATGTTAGAAATATGTGTAATAGCATAACCTCTTATAATTTCTCATTAATTCTTTTCTGATGACTAAAACGTAACCTACAATAGCAGACGTCACTATTCAGTTCATCATTTAATGCACATCAATGGATTAACTTAAAAGATCACAATGTAAGAAATGTAATTTAATCGTCTTCATAGCTCCATTGTAGAAGTTAGTAAGTAGACTGCAACTATTTTCATGAAACTATAACACTAATAGCCTATTATAGACACACTTAGTTCAGTGGCCTATTAAAATTTTAACATTTGTCATCCTAATCTTGGCCTACGTGACACTATTTCTGTTTTAATTTACAGTACAGTGCAAATGAGGGCATAAAACAATTTCATTTATTTTAATCAAATGAGAGTTAAATTCTTTATTTTTTGACAAACAAAAAGGGGTTTACTATTAAAATTAAAACATGGAGGAAATG
This sequence comes from Tor tambroides, assembly GCA_021397915.2. NCBI lineage: Eukaryota > Metazoa > Chordata > Actinopteri > Cypriniformes > Cyprinidae > Tor > Tor tambroides. Next base: position 13,515 of record JAFVLL020019702.1, read on the forward strand.
GCGTATTGTGTGATCATTCTTTTAAACAAAAGTTGTAATAATCGTTGTAGTAGTATGTATATTGTACTGTACCACAGTAATATATTTCTGACAGTTTCTTTAAGCTAAACCGAACTTATATTTTGACGGGTTGCCATGAGGACCTTTTAAGTTTCTGTAGCCTATGTATATGATATGATTGTTTTACTCAAATGAAATGGTCAAATGCTCATGAAGTGACTCTCAGAGCAGTTCTGGGGATGTTATTCATGTGTTTATGTCCTCATTTAGTGAGAAGGGAGATGCTGAAAACACAGCGGCCGTCACGAGCGCACTTCAGTGTAGTAAACGAAACCGCGTGTCTGCATCATTCATTAACACAGAGACATGCAGGATTCATATTTAATTAGTATTATTGCGGCTTAATATTTACAGATATTAGTCCATATCATGACTCGATTTAAAGGGTCATGAAACCCCAGACTACTTTTTCTGAGATTTTAGCAGCGGTCATAGAAGACAGTGTTAGCATCCGTTAATTTTAATTGTTGGAACTGGTTAATTAAGCTTTTTTTATGTGCTTGTTTCATCTTCCGGGTTTAAAATCTACATCCTGGTGATGTCGCAATTTGTGACGTGGCAAAGGACTATAGTACATCTATGATGTGTTGGTGTCTGTTTAATTATTCATGAGACTGCGTGTTCTTATCCAATGAGAAGACGCTTCGCTTAATTATTCTCAACAGCATGTGTTGATTTGCTATGGCAGACGCTTCAGACTGTGAGGTAGCACACATTAACTGAGAGAAACGTTCATGTATGGCATCTCAGCTTTATCAAACAGTCTGTGTAAATTAGGGATGGGAAGATTCCCGATTCGCTTGGTGTATCGGCATAAAAAGTTAACGATGCGATGCATCGGTTTAAAAAGTGTGCATCGGCTACAAGTTGGCATTTATATTGCAATGCATTGTTTTGTGAGATTAAAGTCCAAAACCTAACCTGAAATTACCTAGCAAATCAATCGGGGCTAAAGCGGTTCCATAAACAACAAATTAAGTTCACACAATCTCACTAATTTGTAGACGTTTATTTTTAAGCAGCCCTTATTTTCGATCATGGATCAAATCTCTCCATCATGGCAAAGAGTGAATATATCTGTGCTGTTTAATGCATTTGACATGTTTTCCTCAGTGCATAACTGACATGTCACAGGTATATTTTTCATCTGTAAATGTCAGAAAGTCATGCAAACATATCTATTTTACTGTCAGGAGTGGGTGAGGCACGCAAGAGCAACGGGTACTAAATGGACAGAGCGCAATAATTCTGAGTAAAATATTCATTTTGCTGAAATATTTGTTGTTGGACATTAAATGTCTTTTGTAGAATTTTAAACCTATTATAACATAAGTGTATTTTTATGATAGCAGTAACTCCAAAGGGACTATTGTAATAGGTAGCCTAAATCAAATGTAAGCTAGTGCAGTACTAATTACTAAGCTCAAATGAGTTAACTGTTTCTTACAGCAGTTAAAATAGTCACTTTATTATTATTTAGATTGTAATGTTCTGCTATCTGTTCTGCAAAATATAAAAGGTACAGCTGTCATAAAACCAGAGAGAAAGGCTGCATGGCTAGAAACTGTGAAAAGTCAAACAACAGTATGTGAGAGAGTCAGTGGTAATATCATAGTTAGTGATCGACCGATATTGTTTTTTTGTTTTTTTATTACCGATATCAATTATTTCCATGTATGTGTGCCCCGATAACCGATAGGCATAACCGATATTTATTTACAGTTATAAAGTAAATAAATGACTGAGTGAAGTAAGAACATGCTTCACTTTGGTTTTTCCTCTTTTCAGTCATCGTTTCTTTATAGTGTTGAAAATTTGCAGTCTTTAATGTTAAATTTTATCTTCATATTACAACAATAAAAACATTTTATTTATAAAAAGCATCAGCAGCAACAACACTAATATTAACAATAAGCAAAATAAATGTAGAATGGCTTATGTTTTCAAATGGAGAAAATAAATAAAGGACACCAGTCATATCAACTTCATTTTAAACTACAGTTTTAGTAGGTTTATAAGCTGTTTAATAGAGTCAAAAATAATTCACTGGATAATGTTAATTCACTGAATAATATTCTCTGGAATATTGGAATATAACAAACTTTTACATTTTTTTTTTTTATATAAATAAAGTATTTTATTGCATTTCTCAGCTGGAATGTTATATCAGAATTATTAAAGTTTTTGTCCTTCTAGATTATGAAATGCCTGCTGACAGCGCGGTTTATCCATGCATTTACATAGAACTATAGGCTACTCAAACTGCGATCGCTCGCGGAGATAAATTATTAATTTTCATAGAATTGTATTTATTTAGATGTTTATTAGCGAAATAATGGTTATATAGTAAATGTTGCTACAATTTAAAGGTGTTTTAAACAAGTGAATCTTGTTAAAAGTTACATGCGGAGGCCGTGCTGGAGCATTTCCTGAGCATCAACCACATCAACCCGCTGAGTGAACAGCAATATGAAGCGGCTTCACAAGACTAATGATGAGCAAATATACAACAGAGAGAGAATTTAATTCAGCACTTTTATTTCCAACGTGCTGATTCATGGCTGTATTGTTTAACGCTGAATTGAATTCTCTCTCTGTTGTCTATGCTCATCGTTAGTCTCGTGAAGTCGGGAGTCACGTAGGCTAAAGGCCCGGGTAAGTTTCACTTTCCACGTCCCGTCTCGTGCACAGTCACCTCCACGCAGCTTTCAAAGTATACTCGCTGCGAATGAGTGCGGACGAATGAACAAGTCCTCTCCCAATAAGGACGTAACTTTGCATGGGCTGTTATGTTCAATAAAGTTTACTTACAGCAAATGCAGTACCTGCATGCCGTGGTTGTCGTCTCGTCTCCCCTCAGAAGCGTTGCAATGGGGATCCTGCGCGCAATTCTCAAAACACCCACAAGATGGCGGCATTTATCTGTGAATCCGATATTACAAAACCGATATCCAATTATGGTAAAATGCTTAAATATCGGGAAAATATCGGTAAAGCGAGATATTGGTCAATCTCTAATCACAGTTTTCCTATTGGTCAGTGTTAGGAGCTCAGCTTAGCCTGATAGTTAGCCTTCCTTAGACCAGGTTAGTTTCCCAGCATGATTTGCCACAGTGATTAAACTTGATCTAGGCCTATGTTGAATTTGCTTTATGGAACTAAATCATTTGACAGTGAGTCAGAGTAACTGAAATAAGCCTGGCCTATTTGGTTAACTTGTTTTATGAAACAGGCCTCGAGGCATTAAAAGTGATCATATTTTCTGCATTGAATCGCATTGTGTTGAATTGAATCAAATCAAATAGAAATCAGATCACACTGCATCGTTATAGGCTTGTATCGCATCGCATCAGTACCTGCTTCATATGTATCTTTAATAGGGTTGGGTACCGTTCACATTTGAACCAGTACGGTACTTGAAATTCGGTACCGGTACTCAACGATACCTTTTTTCAGTAGTTTACTCTGTGTAATAACAAAAACATTTATTTCAGTGAAAAAATGAGTCCAAAACTCTCAGTTTCAACATTTTGAACAATAGGGCCCGACAATTTTTTTTTTCCTTTTTTTTTTTCTTCAAGAAATTCTTGTTTTATTTTCTCTGATTATCAAATGAAGGCATGAAACATTTATTTATTTTTAATCAAATGAAATCATTAATCAATCAAATGGAAATGAAACCATTTTATTTTTTGGCAAACAAACAGAGGTTTACTGTTAAAATTAATACATGATGGTAGAAAAATTGTGTGAATATTCCTTTAAAAATGTTGTAATAATAATTGTATTTTTTTCTACAATTAAGTCGTTTATGTGGTTGTAGTAATTATTTTTGTCATTTAATTGTTTTATTTAAATTTGTCAGTAAATGGAATGTATGAAGATGTACATTATACTGTACAAGAGTAATATATATTTCTGTTACATGTTAAACCGCAGTTTTATTTTGACAGGTTGCCGTTAAGTTTCTGTGTGTTCACAGTATGATATGATGCTAGTTTTCTCAAATGAAACGGTAAAATCTCATGAAGTGACTCTCACAGCCTGTAAATTCATGTCGTCATGTAGTGCGATGCAGAGGCCGAAAATCACCGCGAGTTCACGTGTGCTTCAGTGTTTGTGTAGTAAACAAAACCGCATCTCCGCCATTCATACATACCGAGGCTAACGGAACATGCAGGATATTTAAACTGTCCTTTTGCATTTTAATATTCACATTAGAGCTGCACGATTCTGGATAAATTGAGAATCACAATTTTTTGGTCTCAAATAGAGATGACGATTCTGAACTAAACAAAATAATGTGTGACAAAATATGAATTGCTGTAGTCTATTTAAAAGTGCTTAATTTAAATGAATTATTAAACATTTTAATATATAATACAGTATCGCCCGGTTTCACAGACGGGGCTTAGACTAAGCCAGGATTAGATCATAGTTCAATTAAGACATTTAAGCAATTTTTATAAACATGCTTAGAAAAAAACATTACTGGTGTGCATCTTGAGACAAAATAAAGGGACTGATATATTTTAAGATCAGTCAGTGTGAGTTTCTTTCAGTTGAAACAGCTCAAACTTACATTTTTGTCCAGGACTAGGCTTAAGCCTTGTCTGTGAAACACGGGGTATATGTATTTAAAATATAGTGTATTTAATACACCAATTTTTAGTATTAAAATTATGAAAAATTGGTTTGTATTAATGATTCAATGATTCACTCATACCTCACTTGTTTCATTAATGGATGAATCGGTGTTTTTGAATGAATCTCGAATGAATGATTCAATGACATACATTTTTTAACAGTCACTTGTCGCCACCTAGTGGTGAAACGATGCAATCGACACAAACGTTATTTGAAGCGGCAGTTACTTTCGAAAGATGAGTGGCTCTATTTTGATCGCTACCATAGACATCAGTGTTTGTAGCCAAACTATAAACTTCTATCCCAGTATTTCTATGAATGACTGTAAGACAGAAATAATACTGCATAGTTGTAAAGACTGTTTTTGAAGCTTTTTCTTACCTAAACACGTTAACTGTCTGCTCTCTGGATCAGCAGCGCGAATGCAGATTTGAATGTTCTAGTATTTTTTTATTTATTTTTTTTAAGTTTCAAAAATGTATAATTTTTTTTCAAATTGTGGTGTAGACAATACCCTGGTGTTTTTTAAATATTTTTTTTTTTTATTAATTTGTCAAGTCACCTTTATTTATATAGCGCTTTTAACAATACAGATTGTGTCAAAGCACTTAACAGTATCAAATTGGAGGATAGAGTGTCAGTA
>JAFVLL020019703.1:0-21101 GCA_021397915.2 Tor tambroides
CGACTGCAATGCATTTCATTCATTAGAAATTCAAATAACTTATGAATTATTAAAACCAGCATAAAGATGCTAAATGAAACCATTTTTTCCAAGATTAAGACTAAGAGTAAAACAGAGACTGAGCCACACTATGTTTGCGTGTAGGCGGTTATCCAGTAACACGGTCGGTTAACGTCATCGCTCAGCTCAGGTTAAGTCAATGGAAACAAGTTTCTGCAGCAGCGTTTTGATGGAAAACACAAACGCAGTCAGACTCTGTCATCCATCACAGTCAAGGCAAAAAGCTTTGAAACACATGGCTGAGAGCTTGTGTGAAATACTTAACATGTGCGGCTCTATTAGTAACTAGCTAATGCCATCAGCCAGCTCACCATATGCACATTATGAGATTTGTAGTCAGTAATGGAAATGTAAGTCCAATCCCAAATGCCCCAATCACATTTCATATTCGCACTGGTTAGACTGCACAGGAAATGAAACTGACACAGCCTCCATGTCACCGCTAATGAGATTTTTCTAGTGAAAAAGTGAAGAAACTCGCCAAGAAGCACTGCTCTGACACATTTAAGTGTCCGTGTTAAAGGGTTTACAGACATTATCCAGAGCAGCGTTTCCGAGATTGATGTTTAAGGGGAATTCGCACAAAGTAGTACTGCATTATTTCCCATCCGTGTGGGAAATCAATCAAACCATTAGCTCTCGTTATCAGATAGTCTCGCATTACGCTGTACAGTAAACATGGCGAGACCTCGCATATCTGATCTGAGATTCACGAGCGCACTGTAACCGCTCTAAAATGTATTAGGTGGAAAAAGTGGTCCAGCATCATCTGCCATTAGCATTACTCAGATGCCGCATGTAGCAGATTAAGCGCAGGCAAAAGCGATTTTAAAAACAAGGCAGAAAACGCCTGAAAAAATGCTGACTTCTGCCCCTGCGCTGAGAGAAACAAACAGCCTGCCAAGTTCACCAGTAAAGACTTAATAAAGCGACGCCACAGAGACTGAACACCGTGGCTAAGAGAGAATAACAGAAAAAAATGACAGTCAAGCACACTGACACACAGCAAATGAGACCACTAGACAGACAGATCTGACAATAACCTGCCAGACAACAAGTCCACAGACAGATTAGACAACAAATTAGCCACTAGACAGACAGACAAACCACAAACTAGCAAGCTACACAGACATAGAAACAGATGAAACCAGGAGTTTTCAAAATTTTTGATGCCCTTACAGAAGACATCCTTCCTATAAATACGTATCTGATTTTATATTTTATGTACAAGCACATTTGTACTGACAAATCTACATAAACATAGACAAACTGGGAAATATTTTCCAAAAAGAAACATAAAAATGACAGCTCTCAAAACTAGTTGTCATGATTTCTGACCAGCCTTTAGAAAGCAGAATGAAACCGTAATAATGTTTAATAATGTCTAGTAATTCATTTTAACATTTACTTTAAATTACAAAATGATTATTATTATTATAACTTGTTTCTGTGAACTTTTCTTGCATTCACTCCCTCCTCACAAAGATAGACAGAACAACAAACAGAACAATAGATAGAACGACAGATAGATTTCTTTAATGAAAGAACAACAGAATGATAGACAGACAGAACAATAGAGTGACAGACAGAATGAAAGGACAATAGAATGATAAAATATATATAGAATCAAAGAACAGAATGATAGACCGAACAACAGACAGAAAGAAAGAAAGAACGATAGTCAGATCAAAAGAGATGGAACGAGAACAACAGATAAAAGAAAGAACAATAGAGCAATAGATAACGAAAGAACAAAATGATAGATTGAATGATAGAACATAAGAACGATAGACAGATCAACAGATAAAAGAACAGATAAAAGAACAACAGAATGATAGACAGAACGATAGCTAGACAGAACAAAACAATAGAATAATAGATAGAATGACAGAGCAAAGATAAAACAAAAGAACGATAGACAGATCAACAGAACAAAATGGAAAGAACGACAGATAAAAGGAAGAACAATGGAAAGATAGATAGAACGATAGAACAATGGAATGACAGAACAGACTGAATGAAAGAATGATAGATGGAACGAGAACGATAGATAGAACGATAGAACGACATATAGAACAAGAGACAGAACGATAGAACGACAGACAGAACGATAGATAGATAGAGAGATAGAACGATAGATAGATAGAATGATAGATAGAACGAGAGAGAACGAGAGACAGAACGATAGATAGATAGAACGATAGATAGAGATAGAATGAGAGATAGATAGAATGATAGAACGACAGATAGATAGAATGATAGATAGAACGAGAGACAGAACGAGAGACAGAACGATAGATAGATAGAACGATAGATAGAGATAGAATGAGAGATAGATAGAATGATAGAATGATACGATAGATAGAGAGATAGAACGATAGATAGACAGAACGATAGATAGAACAATAGATAGAGATAGAACGAGAGATAGATAGAACAATAGAACGACAGATAGATAGAATGATAGATAGAACGAGAGACAGAACGAGAGACAGAACGATAGATAGAGATAGAACGACAGAACAAGAGATAGAACGAGACAGAACGATAGATAGATAGAGAGATAGAACGATAGAACGATAGATAGATAGAATGATAGAACGAGAGAACGAGAGAGAACGATAGATAGATAGAACGATAGATAGAGATAGAATGAGAGATAGATAGAATGATAGAACGACAGATAGATAGAACGAGACAGAACGAGAGACAGAACGATAGATAGATAGAACGATAGATAGAGATAGAATGAGAGATAGATAGAATGATAGAACGATACGATAGATAGAGAGATAGAACGATAGATAGACAGAACGATAGATAGAACAATAGATAGAGATAGAACGACAGAACAAGAGATAGAACGAGACAGAACGATAGATAGATAGAGAGATAGAACGATAGAACGATAGATAGAATGATAGAACGAGAGAGAACGAGAGACAGAACGATAGATAGATAGAACGATAGATAGAGATAGAATGAGAGATAGATAGAATGATAGAACGACAGATAGATAGAACGAGACAGAACGAGAGACAGAACGATAGATAGAACGATAGATAGATAGATAGAATGATAGATAGATAGAATGATAGAACGACAGATAGATAGAACGAGACAGAACGAGAGACAGAACGATAGATAGAACGATAGATAGATAGAATGATAGAGAGCCAGAACGCGAGACAGAAGAGACAGAACGATAGATCGATCGATAGATCGATAGAACGATAGATAGAGATAGAATGAGGAAGATAGAATGACAGAACGAGAGACAGAACGATAGATAGAACGAACGATAGAACGAGAGACAGAACAAGAGAGAACGAGAGAATGATAGATAGAGATAGAACGATAGATAGAACGAGAGAGATAGAACAATAGATAGAACGATAGAACGATAGATATATAGAGCAATAGAACAACAATGACAGAATGAAAGAAAATGAAAGAATGAGACAAATAGACAGACAGACTGACAGAATGAAAGAATGATGGACAGAATGATAGACAGAGACAAAACAGACAGAATGAAAGAATGAATGACAGAACGATAGACAGAATGACAGAGCGATAGATAGAAATACAAAAACGATAGACAGATAGATATATAGAACAATGATACAACAATAGATAGACCGATGGAACGACAGATCGATGTGACAACTACATGACAGTTAAACAAACCGAGAGACAGATCAACAGATAGAATGAAAGAATGATAGACAGACAGACAGACAGATAGCTAGAATGACAGAATGATAGATAGAACACCACAACAGATGATAAAACAGACAGACAGAACAACAGGTAGACAGACAGACCGAACAGAACGATAGAGAGACAGTAAATGTCAGAACAACAGACAGACAGAGGGACAGATAATGCGGTGTGTTTGAGGCTGTTAGTCAGTGCAGCAGGAGACTGATGGTGAAGTGAGTAACCTGTCAGAGATCTCAGCACGAGCGGGATTGAGACATTTGGTAAAGGCCAGTTCAACTGCAATACGGGAACAGTCAACATTCTCACACACACACACACACACACGCGTGCGCACATAAACAGACGGGAGAGAGGTGTGCTTCATAAAGCAGACAAGTAAATGATTACGTTTACATGCACACAAATTACCAGCTAATTAGTCAGTAAGAGGCACAGAGCGGGCCATACAAACACCCACACACACACATAAGACGGAGAAAGCACTGAAAACAGTGAACTAAATAAAAGACAACTCATATAACACACAGCGTTTAGCATTTCACCGTCAGACTAATGATAGCAGCCATATACCTGCTCTACCGGTCCGTCTACTCGCTCCTACACCATCCCCACTAAACACCCACCAGCGGCCCTCAGCGAGACATGTACACACATACGCAAAAACATACAAATGAAACGATGGTGGAAAGCACCTCGGGGGAAGGAAAGCAGAGAAGAAAGGCGTCGAAAAGAGCTTCTAAGAGAATAGAGAGAATAAACATGTCTCGCACTGACAGTTTTTCAATGATATCTGCTGAGCCAGGCACAAGCGAGCAGCGCCTCGGAATGACAGATTAGGACTGTATATCCAGAACAGAAGGAGGGGAGAGATAGAGAGCTCTGTTATCATGCACTACAATCATTTATATTATTTACATAGTTTGGTAATAAAACGAGGAGAATTTGTCACGCTAACTAGACAGCTGGGACAGGACCGCGGCGAGAGGAAGTGCGTGTCTGTAGTAGAGAACTGCAGAACTACACCTTTTCATAATCGAGCGAGCGGACTTACGGAAGCGCTGCACAATTAAGCTGATTTAGGGTCGTGTGCGATCAGACGCATTGCTTAGTCGCAGAATGCGGCCTTGTGTTCTAAATAAGAGACTTTCTTAAAGTTCAACATTAAAATTTGACACCATTTCTTTTACAAGTTCTACTTAATTAAATGCATTGAAAAAAATGCAGGATTTAATTGAAATAAAATGTTTGCTGAAAAAAAAATATATGAACAAAAAACTTATTTCAGCTAGTTGCCAAGGCAACCTTTCTCATTTTAATTTTATTTAGTTTATGAAAAATATAAAATACATTTTATACATATTTTCTACAATATTACAATTTTATAGACAGTTTCTACAATTATTATATATACACAATAATTATTTTATTATTTATTTTCTATTTTTTTATTTATAAAATTATTTATAAAATAATATAAAATCACTTTTCAAATTCGCCAGTAAATATACATTTAATAGTTATTTAATCTTTACTGTTAAATTTAATTGTATGTTTAAAGTAATGCATTAATAATTGAAAAGGGACATTTAAAAGTATTAATACAATTAGTAATGTTTAAAAAGTAAGTTCAAATTAAAAAAAAAAAAAAAATTAATAAACAATTTTGATTGCATTTAAAAAAATAACTATAAAATGTGTAACTAAAAATATACAAATATTATATACACATGGCTAATTGCTTTTCTCAATCATTTTTAAATGCTTTATCTGCTAGTCAGCAGAAATAAATAAAATAATAAAAAGTCAAACTTTCACACGTGCGAGACACCACTAAACTGTCAATTTAATATGCTAATTTAGTGTGATTAATCATATGAAAATGTAATAAAACATTTAGGCAATTAAAAATGAACATAATGGATGCAGGATGCATTTTAATCTTGACACAAGGTCTTAAAAACACGGCACATCATAACACGAGTGCCAATCTGCATGTCTATATAGATCAACAATCAATTAAAATGACAAACGGTCAAATGAAAAAACACGCCCTTAAATTATCCCAAATTATTTCCTTGACAAATATTTATTGCAATTAATTCCATTAATAATGCATTACACAGAATACCATGTCCTTCCATTACAATTCCTGTAATCCTGACCCATCCTTACTCTGTATTCCTGCAGTCAAACTTTAATTACGCCCGTGAGTGAGAGGAGCAGTGGGAAAATGGATAAGGGGAATAAAAGAGATGATTGAGGTGACAAGGGAGGAAGAAAGACAGACGAGAGGGAGGGAGATTGAGTCAGTCTGTCAGACATCAGGGACTGAATCTCTGCTTGGGTGGAAGGAGGTCATTGACAAAGATAAGAACTAAAATAGACACACAGTCTTGACCTTCTCAATATACTTACACAAAGCCAAACAAGAGAGGGAGGGAGGGAGGGAGAGAGGGAGGCTTCTTTTCTTGTTTTTTTTTGTGTTACGATGTATGAAAGAAATAAGGAGTTAGTGAGAAGCGAGACAGAGAGAAACAAAACAAGAGTGAGGGACTGGAGATACAGAACGGGCGGCAGTGGAAGACAGGGGGCAGAAAGCCAATTTAGCTTTCACAAGTAATCATTCTGCTAAGCCCTTTTACAGCACAAGAACAGAGATATGGTTTTTTTTCTGCCTGACAGGGCCATTTATGTTTTTTTCTCCAGGCTGATGCATTAAAACCCTTCCATTGTTCTGAATCTCAGCAGAGAAAACACTTTAAATCGAAACCAATTCCTGAGCGAACGCGCCAAGGAAATGCCATCAAGCGTTTGATAAGAAGAGCGTCAACGGAGCAGTTGTTAAAGGGCTGAGCGGTGTTTCTATAACAAGACACACAGAACACCTTGGACCAGGTGACTGGGACCAGATGCCATGTTCTTGCATGTGGCGTTCGGACAGAAATCGAAAAAGAGCTGCATTTTAAGTCCCATACTAGCTGTACTGTATGGTATGCAAGACATGGATCAGTGGATTTAAATGATAGTAGGTAATACAAGCCTAAATAGCATGCACATACATACTTTGGAAAAACGATGGCAGTAATATGTTGTTCGCCCAGTTCTGGCATAATATTTTTAGTAAATATTTTTAGTAAAGTTTATCTACTTGTGCATGATTTTAAGGCTAGTATTACCCACAATACCTAGCCTCAGAAGATGAGGAGCTTGTAAGGGTAATTTAACTTGTAATTTAGTGGGATGTAAGCTTTAGCTTTAATTGAGGCAGTAATTAAAGCATGTAAGGCCCAGTCATGTGAATATCTTTTGGGGAAACTGTGATACTTTTTTCACTTTTTCATACTTTAATGAATAGAAAGTTCAAAAGAATACTATATATTTAAAACTAATTTTTTGTAACATAACATCTTCATTGTCTCTTTTTCTTCATAATATTGCATCGGTACTTTACATTTATTTTTATTCATGCAGTATTGTAGCACTGTAATAGCTTTTTTTTTTTTTTTTTTTTAGCTGTGAAGCTTTAATTAGCTTGCTGTGATTAATAAACTCTGCTTGCTGTTCAGGCAAACCACTAGTTGGATTTGCACATTCCTAGTACTTAAAGCTGTGTTCATCCAAAAAACATTCTGTCATCATTTACTCATCTTCGTGTCAATGCAAAGCTGCATGACTTTTCTTGTTCTGAGAACATATTTTGAAGATCCCTGGAATCCAAACAACACTGGACCCCACTGACTTTCATTCTATGCAAACACTCGACATTCTCAGAATATCTTCTTTTATGTCCCACTGACTAAAGAAAGTCATACAGTCAGTGACAGAATTTCCATTTTTGGGTGAACTATCCCTTTAATATTGTGTCAATGTAGGCATGCAAATCGGAATGCAGTAAACGACTGGAGGAGGGAAATTAAGAAGGAAGGAACAAAGTGAAGGGGCTGATGTGGGTGTAGACAGTGAAGGAGAAAGACGAAAGACAGAAGGAACATGCAAAAGAAACAATGAAGACAGAGAAAAAAGGAAAAGAGGGAGAGCGGGAGATAAAAGGGAGAGGGAAGAGTGAGAAGAGGAGGATCCGATGAGAGAACACTGTGGTCGACAGTAATTGCTTCGTCTTGCTCTGCTGCCCATATATGGTAATGGAATGCGTGACTGAGAGGGGGTAACCTGTATGAGCTCAGAGCATCACCGCGTTCACACACACACACACTGCAATCAGACACGCTGATTACAAAACGCATTAACACTCAGAAATGAGACCATAGACACTCGACAGGAAAAACCTTACAAGAGCTCCTGACACACAGGAAGAGACAAGAGATACTCTGTCAAATTAAGTCCACGCGTAACTGCCATCATCACATGAAATGACCTTCGCAGACCATTTTATTTCTGTAACCAGAGCACAACAGGATATATTCAACAAGACAACATGTATAGGGAATCAAGTGTCTGATGCCAAAAAAATGGAATAAGGTGGTTAAAAGGGAGGGGTCAAAAAATAAAGTTATTCTTAAATGCTGATGATGATTTTTCTTAATTTTTTTTTTTTTTTTAATTGATCATGCATAAATGTATTCAGTAGGTGATATTAGACATAACAGCATTTTTCCATTAAGACATTTCAAATGAATGAACATGATCTGAAGTTACAAAGTGGCAAATTTGCTAAATTTTGATATCATGTGTGAAAAAAAGCTGTAAGAGTAATGTTTTTTGAGAATGTGTGAGGTTAGGATCTGCTCTAATCAACAATCATTTTTATAAAAAAAAAAAAAAAAAAAATTAAATTAAGTCAGTATTTCATCATATTCATACTCTAAATGGCACCTAATTTTATTCAACATGAAAGTACAAAAGTAAACCAAATATTCAAATAACAATGTATTTATATATTTAAAATAAATATGAAAAAAATAAATAAATTTTTTAAAAAAATAAATAAATAAATAAATTATATATATATATATATATATATATATATATATATATATATATATATATATATATATATATATATACACACACACATTTATTTATTTATATGTTTTCCTCAAAAGTATTATGTTTGAATTAAAATTGTCCGGAACACACGATTTACATACGAGTAACAGACGTGGTATACTTACCGCAAAAGGTAATTCAGAAATGTAACTGCAATATAACAAGTCTGAAAGTGGCTAGAATAGTCAACAGGGTCGATTTTAATGTAATGTTCTCTTTAAAGCATGTGACAGACCGATGGATTAATCTCGCTGCTTTTCAGACATCAGCACAGACCACTGAAAAACCCATATTGGTCAGCCACTGCTTTGATATCAACCAATATAAAACTGCACTCTTCTTACATTGCGTTAGCTGAAAGCATGCATCCTCATTACCGCAGGTATTTTAAAAGCAGAGACTGTGATACAGCCTCCTACAAACATTCACTCACTCACACACAAACAAACACCTAGTTACGACCCCTGTGTGCTGTACGAGCATGACTCATCCCATCAGACATGAGGCTGAGGACACAAGCATAGCGAGTCTTGGCTATCTCCTCCGTTCCTGCAAGTGCTGGGCATCTGGAAGGGCACCAGGCTACCTCAGCTCCCTGGCACGCCAAGGACACCCACATGACCGGCCCGGCTCGTGTGCCAGCTCAGGACCCCTGCATAGACTCAGCAAGATTTGACAGGATTCTGTTGGGCTCATCTGTGAAGGACTCGCCGCAGAACCAGCGTCGAGGGAAAACACAGTATGTCGACAAGTACAAGTGAATTTGAAAAATGCCTTCTTGATGCTGGTCCTCAAGCCATATGTACACCGCAAAGACAGAACAACACTGAATATACAGTAGAAAGTAGTCTTTATAATAGTCTTATTGTAGATGATTCACCAGTGCATGTTATTGCAAAGATAAGTTCAATTAAAATGCAATAACTAGCTTGGCCTTTGAAATAACTTTTCATTTGATTTGATGTCACAGAGAGTTTTTTATACCCTCCCCCTCCACACACTGAAAAGATCTGGTTTGGGATTTAGGGGCGTTTACGTGACAACGTTTTCAACTAAAAACAAAGCTTTCAATATGTTTTGGCCATTAATTTACACAATAACGGCGTGTTGCGGACCTGAAAACTTTTCAAAGTGCATGTATTTGAAAATGACACGGTTATCTCTTTGTAAACTACAAAAAAACTAATTTGTGAAAACCGTGACGTCATGCACTTGCGTATTACGTGTTCAGTCTATAGGTGTGTGCACGTAGTCTTTCTTTACAAAGAGACGTCGCCAACTACTGGTCTGGTATGAATAATAGTGTTTTTAGTATTTTTGACACTGTTTCGCATACAGACGAAACAAACACGAAGGAAAAACAGTTCCCGTTTTTAAATACATTGTTGTTGTGTAAACATACCCTTACTTTGAAACAACTTTCACTCAAAAATTGGAGGTAAATTTCACAAATACTTGCAAAGAAATGACAAGTAACACTGAATTAAACATGAAAATTTTAAAAGGCACAGTATGCAGGATTTTCAAATATCCAAAAACCACTAGAACAGCGTTATATAACTATTTGTAAAATCCAGTAATCTTTAACATTTACAGCTTAAAAAAAAAATATCATTTTTAGTGTGTAGGCGTTAAATCAATTTATTAATTAATTTATAAATTTTTCAATATTTTTTTAAAAAATACCACTTTTCAAATTCACCAGTAAATTGATATTTAATACAGCTTATTTATTCTTTAAATATGCAGATAAATGTAACAGGAAAATAATAAATTACAAATTTACAAATAAAGACAATTAAAAGCGATCATCTAATTATTAAGGTTCAAAATGCAAGTTAAATGCAACAAAACAATTAACTTATTTTAAATGTAATTTAAACTGCATTTATAAAACAAAAGACGTACAGAAGCCCTTTTTATTATATGCATTTTTTTCTGCCCTACATTATTTAATTGAATATCCTGTTTATAGAAATAAAACAGGCTGCAAATGCTGTTTTGTGATGACTAAAAGACTTTTAGAGAGACCAAAAGCAGAAGAAATGAAGATCGTGGGAAAAACACAATGCACTGAAAAAACAGATGCATGCTGATTGTCATGACAAAGTTTACGCCGCCTCAGCCGTGGCATTTCATTTGTATCTTTACACAGAATATATTGGAAGAAGTGATCAGCCAAACTTCAGTCGCATAGCAAAACAAGCAAAATGGGCTGCAAATGCTGTTTTATTTTACAGAAAAACAGCACATTCAACAAGAAAACCAAAAATAAGGAAGAACTTACAATGCATCACAATTGCACTGGATCAATAAAAATGGTCTCTATTGCATAGATATTAATTCCTTAGGAATAACAGACAAATCAATCACAATAACACCAGGGAAGTTACAAAAGAATTAAAGTCTTATAAAGATACCTTACAGCTGAAGTGTGTAATTTAAACAGCATTAAGGTGACTAAACTGAATTGCAAAATAAAAGGATTTTACTAACAGTCCCTTGTCTTCTACTGGTTGCACAAAACAGATAGTCACACCCCAATTTTTTAACATACAAAATGCTTGAGCTTTAAATAAAACAATATACACAGCCTAATCAGGACACGCTTCATCTGCGTAATCATGACTTCAAAAATAGGTCTAAATATGTCATGATTGTGATGCGGCCTACGGCGGTGCTTATGCTAAACAACTACTGAAGAACGCCAAACCACAACAGCACTGAATCCCACCTCCCTTCATTATCCTCTTCTCAAGTAGAGCTGTCAGGAAATGCGTTTGATAATACATGGCAAAAAAAAGTGTCTTATTTGGGGAAAAAAGGTATTAAGAATGACACCTTTGAGTTTAGTTTCATGCATTAATGCAATGCGCCATTGTGACTCATCAGAGAGAGTGATTCTAACAAATTTCCCGCATTTCAGGTATAACACTGTACATCTACAGCTGTCACTCAAATAACGACAATTCAAAAGAAACATCTGACGGCTTGCGATGTTATAACGAGCTTGTTTTTGTGTTGAGTAATATTTGATGGTTAATGCTTGAGCAGCAAGTTCAAAGCAGGATCTGACAGGACACGGATGTTGACATTCAGAAGACATGTGATTGTGAAAACGAAACCGCATATTTACACGAGTGGCCACTTCCGTACGCACCTTAATCTGATCAGGTGATTAACTAGAAGCCTATTAACTAGAAGGCTAACAGCTGATGAAACAATAACGGCATGGTACTTTATATATCATCACATAAAATCCGAGAAAAGCCTGGTCTGATGCCAGCATGTGTATGGGATTGCCTTATAAACTGGTTTTGCGTCAATATAAAATCTGGTAAAGCAAAACCAGTTCATGGGAAATTCCAGTAATGATACTGGCATTTGAGTACACTTGTGAAAAAGAAATGGGCTTTAATACTTTCAATTAAATGATTATTAGTTTAAAATTGTGTATTACCAAATGCACTGACAAGCATTTATAGTAAACTCAAACATACTTTATTATTGTAATTTATACAAAAACCTGTATGTCATGTATTTAAATATATTTAATGACGTTTAATTTACTACATTTAAAGTATATTAACTTTAATCCTGAATGACATTACAGGTAAAATTATAATCAATACTGTACATGCGCTTTAGTACGTTAGTCAACGCATCAATATAACTACTTAAAACGAATTAACAGATTAAAACAATGAGTTAAAATGTACTTAAGTAAAACATTTCATTGAACATTACTACAAAATACAAACAAGTAAACATTACAATTACAAAACAAATTACTATTTGACGCAAAACATCTAATTTGACATTACAAAGTGCACTTAAAAAAAAAAAAAAAAAAAAAGTCATGAAACCGTATTCTCTAATAAAGGGACAGTTCACCCAAAAATGAAAATTCTGTCATCATTCACTCAACCTTAAGTTGTTCCAAACCTGTATGAATTTCTTTCTTCTGTTGAACAAAATATGATATTTTGAAAAATGATGGTAACCAAACATTTGCTGGTCCTCATTGACTTACATAGTATTTTTGCCCTACTATGGAAGTCAGTGGCTACCAGCAACTTATACACGTTTGAAACAACTTACAGTCATGTTTACACTGGCACAAATTTAAAAAAAAAAAAAAATCTGATTTTTTGCTCACATCTGACACAAAGCAAATGTAAACAGGCGAAAAAGAAAAAAAAAATCAGATATGATCAAAAGATCAGATCTGTGCTTTAAGACTTAGTGTAAACGCGGCCTACATGACAATTTCCATTTATGAGTAAACTATCCCTTTATTTAAACTAGTTTATAAATGTTATCCCTTTATAAATGTGGCCTTTTATTTCACTGATATGATATTATCTACAAGTACAGTTTATTTTAATATTTGATTTAAATGCACTACATTTGAAGTACAAGAGCAGTTCAATATAACTAAGCACACTTTTTCACACAGGTGGGCTTTTTCTCCTCGTTCAAGTAAACTAAATATGAGAACACATAAAATGGTCATTATCTTCTGCATCAAACAAAATTAAATGCAATTGCATCAAAATCCAAAATTGAAATGTATTAATATTACCATAAAATGTATAGGCCCGACAATATGCTAAATTATCAACATGACTTGAATCAGAAAAGAAGTGACATTTTTGCTTTGAAATCCAGCCTCGCCTTTTATATTCACCACCATTTCAATACCGTCATTCTAAGAAATGAGTTCTTCTCCAGGCTGAGAAGAGCTTACACGTTCAACATCCTCCTTATGATTCGGACCACGCTTTCTAATGAAGCAGGAATTAACCTCTGTCATCTGACTTACAGTCAATTTCCTTTGGCTCTTCTCTCTTTATTTCCATCTATCACCGTTCTGGGAAATGGTGCAGGATTTGACACTCGCCAATGTGAGAAAGTGAGACAGAGTGAGAGAGAGAGAGAGAGAAATGGGAACGAGGGTGCCTGAGAATAGCCTCAGTTATGACAGTACGGCTAAACTTTGGAGACTTCTGGGCTTCGGAAACTCGGGCCCAGTCTCCGGATCCGAGAGCAGTCACCTGTGCAGTGTCAATGCGCCTGACACTCAACCCACCGCGAGGTTTCACGTGACAGACAGATAGCTATCGGACGGAAGAAACGGGGAAAATGAGAGTGCCAATCTCTGCAAGACCCCTCACATGAGACTGAAAATGAGAAATGAGATTAAACAGAAGGCAAATGGAGACTTTGTCCTCAGGAGAGGCATTTGAGACTTCCTGTAGTCATGTTGTGCGGACGTACTTTGTGGTTTGTATTCCATCCGAATTAAAATACATCTGTTTTTCTTACACAACCTAGTGAAAATTATGGAGCATTTTACCTGCTGTTTCTCAGGCAGGCATCATCTGAGAAATCCATTCAGGAATGTCTGAGATTTCTTATACATTATTATTACAGTGTCGGATACAATGGCCAAAGCTACATTTCTTGTTTTGCTCCTCAATGCACCATCATTATGGATTCAGACCTTTTTACCAACTTTCTGGGTAAAATAACAGTTGGTGATTCAAGATCCTCAGAAAGGACGCCTTATGATCTAACTCAGGGATCCTCAAATCTGGCTCACACACATTTATATGTACACATACATACATATAATACATGTCAAAGTAGTATTTTTTAATTATTATCTGAACAACTGGTCTGATTAGTCAATCTCAAAAATCCTTACTATTGAGGCTGATAATCAATTAAATCTCTTAATTATATTCATAATATAAAGGTTCATCTCAATGGGCTTCATGATGCACATGCATGACTTTCGACAATGCCTACATCCAGAAAATAAACATCCAACCTCAGTAAAAACTACTGAAATCCCAATCCCATCTGAATCAGTTCATGAAATTCACAGGCATCCACTGTTAATAATTATAACTCCATTTGGAAAACTAATCTCCTCCAAAAAGTGCATATGTGATCAGATTTGCAAAGATACCAAGTCTGCAATAAAAAAAATCAATTTGAACTAATTGAAAACATTTCAGGAAATTCTTCCAAGACCAAATTATCTGTTTTACGAAAGTTTTATACAGATTTTTATAGTCTTGTACTCTATCATCTGTCAAAAAAATAATTTGTTATACTACTCAGCATCTGCAACTCCTTAACTATAAAAGAGCAAAACCTCTAAGCAACAATATTTTCTTCAGCGCGTCTGGGTCTCTGCACATAAGCCTATATATTTTCTATATTTGCAAGCACGTAGGTGTGCCTGGAAGTGGACAATGCATTAGTGAAAAAATGTTCCTGTGTGCTTGTGGAGAGTGTGTTGCCATGCCTGCATATCTTGCAATTCTAGTCTCAGTATCCAGACAAGTGTGATTCTGCAATTCTACAGACTGCAGACCCCCGTCTGTTCCTGCTCAGTTACTAAAACCTTTTTTAGACATTTCCATCGCTACAAAGAGCTGAACAAACTGCCAGTGGTATATAACTGCCAAGTCAGCTGGAATTAAAAAGCCAATCGCAGTCAGCCGCTCATATAAACATTTATGAAATTTCCCCACGGAAGTCATTTTCCCTAACACCATGACTGGAGGTCCATGGAATCCTCAAGAAGCATTAGCCTTTCACCCTTCAACTCAGAGCTTTGGATGGCAGCAACTCGGAAAAATCTCTCCAGGGTCTAAGTCTGCGGCTTGAGACATGCCTGTCATCTCAATTCACCGAACTGAACTTAAAAACCATACAGGAGATAAAACTTTTATTTATTTATTTCGCTTTGTTTACTCCCAAGGTCTTAGAATAACAGCTCTGGTTGGAAGTCATTCTCCATTACCCTAGTTATCAACCAAGGGACTCAAAATATGAAAAAACAGAGCAGTTCATCTGCGGCATCTACATTGCTTACATGGTCATTTCTCTACTTCTTTTCAAGTCAACATGAAGTCAAAACTGACATGAATTGCATTCTTATTACATGCTCAAGGCCTTGCAGCCAACAATTTATCTGTGAATGTTATTCTGAAGAAAAAGACATGTCTGTCTTACATCAGATTGTGACGACTTGCACAATCCAATCAATTATTGTTTTTCTTGATAAATATTGTTTTATTCAGAAACATGTCTCATTATGGAAGTAAAATGGGTTGAGAACGAACTTGTTGAGCTTTTGATCAAAAAATGTTGCCCATTTCGCCACCTTTTTCAAACTGCTTTTAACAAAGTCAAAATTGACAAGATACTTTCTTAAAGTACACTCAAGGTGTTGTCAACAATTCATCTGTGAATGTTATTCTCAAAAGAAAACACGTTTGTGTTTCATCAAATTCAGACGACATGCACAATCCAATCAATTCCCACCTTTTTTCTTGTTAAATATTGTTTTATTCAAAAACGTCACAATATGGAAGTAGAATGGGTAGAGAAATGTTGAAAAACGTTTTAAATCAAAAACACATTATTAAATTCCTTGCAAACAGATCACAAAGGCTCAATCACCATTCCACGAACGAAAGCAAGGGATTAAAAAATTTTTTTTAAAAATAGCAAAAAAAAGTTCCTTTACTGCATCTAAATTGATTATATGGTCATTTTCGAACTGCCTTTAAAGTCAATACGAAATTAAATCTGACACCATTTACTTCACATTATTTACATTTGTTTGTCTTCATAATCTTCCATCAAATTAAAAACTTGCACAATCCAATCAATTCCCAATATTTAATTTCTTGTTAAATGTTGTTTCATTCAAAAACGTCACACTGTGCAAGTAAAATGGGTTGAAAAATCGCTTGTTGACTTTAAAAATGAGCTTTTAATCATTAACATTCCATTTAACACTTAACATTCCAGTGCTATTATTCAATTCCTTGCAAACTGCTCTCAAACGCCCAAATCATCATTCCACAAATATTAAAAATGGAGTAAAAAATTGCTTTTATGGTCATTTAAGCAAAATATGAAATCAAAATTTGACACCAAGTCACTAACAACATTCAGTGCACGTTATTCTGAGGAAAAGTCTTCATAATCTTTCACCAAATTGTGACAACTTGCCCAATCCAATCAATTCCTACATTTTCCCCATCATTAAATACTGTTTCATTCAGAACTGTCACATTATGGAAGTAAAAAAAGTTGCAAACATACTAGTTGACTTTTAAAAAGAGAGCTTTAAAACAGAAACATTCCAGTACTGTTCCTCAGCTCCTCGCAAACTAGATCACGAAGGCCCAAATCACCATAACGCAGGCAAGGTTTAATTACAAATTGCAAATGGCATGGTCTTCAAATTCATCTCTCAGATAAAAACCAGAAGATGAGAAAATGAGATCATGTAAGCCTTCTTTTTTAGATGACACAAATTTATTGTTGGTAATGAGATTAACACCGCTGTAAATTAGAGAGGTCTGCTGAGGTGGAAGCGCGAATTCTATTAAAAAGGTAGATTAAGCACATACAGATAACACCGCACATTCGCATGTGTGCCGGCACAATTAAAAGCACCGTGTTAACGGCGCGGGGCTAAGAAAGTCAATCAAGCTGAGAGCTTCTGAAGAAGATCAGACAGTAATTAAGGCAATTTCAGCTCCTCCCTCAAGAGGATCTCAATGAATCAGCGTAGTTTGCGCTGGCTCAGGCAAACGCTGTTAACACGTAATGCCCATCGCCGATGCTTCTGACGGATGCTCACCTGCATGTATTGATACGTTAAACTAATAAACGTCAGATTTCAATATGCACTCATGCATTTCTCTTCAACTCTTCAGAGATGAAATTACCTTGGGTAGTCATTCATTTTATAGCTCTAAGCTCAATTATTCAGATGTTTCTCCTAGAATTCCTATGAGCAATAAAAACAAACAGAAATGAGATGGTCCTACTTCCATGGAACATAAATGAGAACTCCATTAAGTCATCTGAGCTATGAAAGAGCAGCATTTATGTACTTCTTGTGCTTAATCCACCACCAATACATCTGACAGATGAAAGGACAGCTAACCTGAATTTTAAGACAAGTTAAGCCGCAAAGAACTAGATTTGCATTTTCCCCAAGGAAAAAAATAGCACTTGCACGGCAATAATCGAAAGTGGTAATGTTTGAAATAAGTCTAGGTTCTGTGCACATACAATGCCACAACAGAGTTAGTTTAGAGTCCACATTTGTTTTTCTGTCAAGTATATAAGTCATATAGAGTCAAAATATTCTAAGGGGTAATTAAAAGTAACAAATCATGTAAAAACATCATCTTTCATTAAAAAATTTAACATTTCATCAAACCTTAGTAATTGCCTTAATCTTTTAAACAACCAAGATGGTGATCTATATTTTATTTAAAAAAAAACACCTGTCAGTGTCAATTTATGTATTAGGTATGTTACAGTTTCTGACAGACAGCATGTTGAAGCCTCGCAGGCCTTCTCATTTTTTTTCAGAAAGCGATGACGTAGTCAATACACCCTTTAGTGTGGGTTTTCCAGGAAATGAGTGTACCCCCTGGACCTCTGCTTCTTGTAAATACTACCATGTATTGTGCATGTTATTTTTTGACAGACAAAATTGTTTTGTTTTTTTTAAGATTTATTTGTGCACTTTTGCCTTTAGATCAGAAGAGACAGGAATTGAAGCAGGAGAGAGATAGGGGGCGGGATCAGGAAAAGTCGAACTCGGGACGCCCATAGCGCAACAGCACTTACGCAAAATATTACATTTAGTAACAAATTAGTTGATTTTTACCAGGAAAGGAGTGATTTCGATGCACAAAATAGTTGTCTCTTATTACAAAAATATTTTTTAAACCCATGAAAATGCAGATCCTTTTGTAAACAAGTAAAAAAAAATCACTTTTTAAAACTGCTGTTCCATTATTACCCCTTAGCAGCTTTTGACTCATATTTGAGATTCAATACAACACAACAGTCAACTAAATTCTAAAAAAGATTCAATAAAAGAAAACGACAACCAAAATTCAATATGCAAACAGATGCGGAAAAGAAAACCAATTGCTTTTCAGTATGCAAATAGTAATTGGCATCCATGTCGTCATTTACATTGTAAATGGAAATCAAGGAGATTTTAATCTTAAAATTAACTAAATTTTAAAGACCACTTTACGAGTCTTACAAAATCCAAAACTGGCACACTTAACACTGTGTCCTAACCAACCATTTCTAGCTGTAAACTTATCACATCCCGCCAGGTTAGGATATAGCATACGGCTGAAACCTATAAAAGATTTATACTTCAGTTGAAGGTTTAAAACAAACCCTAACCAAAACGCTTGAGGTATATCAAGGCTGCACAGCAGTGAGATGGCTGTCGCTCTTTGCTTAAAGGATTGATAGAGTTGAAGGCGTTGAAAGTTTTAAAGAGGGCGGAAAAACCCTTTGAATGAGCCCAGGGTCACAAAAAAGGCTGATCTCAGAGCCCACACAAAAAAAATCCCTCTCTTTAGCCTTCATTTTATCAGGCACAGTGGTGGGTGATAAGACGGCATGGCTGGCCTCCAGGAGTCCTACGGCCTTCACTAACGGCACCGTATGACCACCTCAGCGCTGATCGGCAGAGGAGGACAGAGAGAGAGAGAGAGAAAAAAAAAAAAAAAAAGAGAGGGAGGCGAGAGAGTCAAAGAGACAGGGAGACAGAGAGTATCTCTTACATGCCGTGAGACAAACAGATAAATCGGGAGACGGACAGAGACACAGAACAGATTTTCCATCTGTTCAGAGGCAACATCTGATTCCTCATTTACGACTGCAGCATATTTTCAAGTCCAGCGAGCAAGATTGCGCCTATCAAACAATTTTCGGGTTTTGTACGCTCTGGAACTTCAGTCATTTCAAATATATAATCTACATTACAAAGGAGACCGCAGAAACAGCTCCTAGACAGCGGGGCCGTAATGATGTATAAACCGTGTGAGACAGAGGTAAATCGAGGACAGGCGGGGGAACTTTTTTTGTCAAAACACTCAGAAAAACGCTCTCCTGCGCTCCACTCTACAGACACTCATAAACAATGGAAGTGGAAGAGACAGAGGGTCTTACAGGCGACCAATCACTAAAGCCACCAGAACAAAGGCTTGAGACGGAGCTCTGAATGCATGGCGGGAGAAAAAAGGAGGAGGGGTGTGCGAGGAAAGGGCACTCATTCAAAGGCCAGCAATTTTAGTTCCTCTTGCATGCTCAACGTGGGTGAGTGTCAGAGGGGAAGACAGAGAAAGGTTTCTTGTGAAGGTGTGAGTTTCATTCTACGCTCTCTTTTGGACAATGCAGACTCTGAGGTCTTTTGTTCTTGGAAACCTGTTGGCACAGAAGCGTATTGTTCGGCGGGGAGAAAAAAGGAATACAAGGAAACTACATTATCACGTCTTTCTGCGGGAGTTGCTCTTTGCAACTTCGCTCTGACATTTGTTGCTTCTGACAGTAATGGAAGACCAAAGAGAGCCAATAAGAAAAGTATCTACTTCCATTTGTCGTGCTTCCCTGATCCCAAACTGAATTAAGCACTCGGCAATAATGTTTTAAACTCCCCTCAAAGACTCTAAAACAAGATGGATGCCATCAGATCCCCAATGAAAAGGGGTCTCCATGACAACTGTGAGAAACCATCACCTCACCCCTGAAGATCCCCTCTGAGAACTAATACACAAACCTTTGACACGTACCAACAAGATTAATGGGCTACCGAAAGTCTTGTGTGCATGGTAATAACCCTCCGCTCGTCCTGAGGTGTAAAACGCCTTATCCCATGAAGAAATTAATAGAGGCGAACCCCAGAGTGTGCCCACGCAAGTTGAGCGGCACTGGGATCTTGGCATGACTAATTGTGGTGCCACGATTCATCCATCCAAAACTCATTTATCCAACGGCCAAGATGCTTGTCTTATTTCTTGTGAAATATGTGCACGGGGACCGCTCAGGATCGGGATTCATTTACAGCCACCCGGTGCCAGTATCACGTCGCGTTTCCCTGGCCATGCACCCGGAAAACTGATGTTTCATGTGACTTGCATGCAATAAAATGCTCTGAATTGTAGTTGACACAAGTATGCATGCATACAGTTCTGAAACTGGTTTGAAACCTCTCCGACCAGTTGTCAGGTGTGAACACTGTCCCAACAAGTGGATAAGCAGCAATGAGAAACAACAATTGTTCAAAAGAGCAAAATATCAGGAGGAGTCTAAAAATTGCTCTGCATATCTAATTACTTTTTTGCATTTAAGTGCTGTTCACACCAAAGAACATGACTATAAAGTTTTAATAATCGCTCTAATTCTATGAAAATAGAAAAGCCCACACCCCAGATATGACGACACAGAGG